>JAYMFT010003837.1:0-17240 GCA_038088735.1 Panulirus argus | reverse complement strand
TTCCCTCTAAAGCTTAGTCCTCTGTTCTTAACGCTACCTCGCTAACGCGGGAAAAGGCGAATATGTATGGAAAAAAAATATATATATATATATGTATATATATATATATATGGAAACTTTGGATGATTAATATTTGCCCATCCATATGGGTCTAAATCATGCTTGGGCTATGAATCACATACTTTTTATCATAAAGGCACCAAAATTTAAGTTAGGCTTTTTATCACATCTGTGTTTGAATTATGCATAATATAATGCTTAAACATGAGAAACCCGTTTTCATATTGTCTCTTCAAACACTCTCCCCTGCAGCTGTGAAGGTTTGTATAATTGTGCAACTGTGAATTTTAAATGAAACATTTATAGCATTTAGAGGCTTAACAGAACATTGAATGAAAGGAACACTAAAGTCTGAGATTGATATGGAATTGTGAAAAGAATAAGTAATAAAACAAAAGATGATATGCTGTTATAGAATGGAGATGTGGGAAAATGTGATATGATGTAAGTTTTATCTAAGTTGGGTAAGGAGACATTTTATTAAGGAGACTTCTTGTAAGGTAATTTTTTCCATATATGATTGCTATTTTCCTCACTAGTGAGGTAGTGTCAGGAGCAGATGATTGAGCCTTAGAAGAAAAGTCTTTACTTGGTTCCTTCCTCTATTTACTTTTTTTCAAACTTGTTTTCTGTTTCTTACTTTAGTATGGTAGTACCAGGAACAGACTAAGAAATGGCCTCATGTGCTTGCTTATAATGTTCCCACTTTTGAGTTATTCCCTCTGATTTCTTTCAACAGGTTTCACTATAATTTGAATCTAATTTAGCTGTTAGTAGTAAATGCAAACACCAGTGTAGATTACTTTGAAAAGTCTCTTGCCTTACCAGTAAATATATCCTTACTATCTTGTTCTTCTCATACAACTGTGATTTCATTTGTGACTGGAGCCAATTAATGTACCTCCTTTTCGCTTTTTAGAATACCTCTTGGACTGTTTGCATTTATTCTAGGGAATGGAATCAGGGGTGGCTGCATCATTTTGTAGCTTATGATTAATCTTACTTAATGTTGTGGCAGAAAGTGTAAGTTACTGTTGTGGGTCTCACATCACCAAAATCTTTAATGACTACTGTAAGCAAATTGATGTTGGAATGTTTTCAACATAGTTTTGTATTTACAGTATTGATCTTATTTCCTGTTATACACCCTCATGATCATTTGTATACTTTAACAGCTTGTGGACACACTGGCTAGAAAATAAGAGTGTATGTAGTGAGGAGTAGTTGAAGAATATCTTTGGTATTATGAGAATTGGTCTAAAAACATTAGATAAAAGTAGTCATTGGGAACATTAGATAGGAGCCTCTGCAAACACTGTGCTGGACTTGCCCTCTGCCAGTGGCCTGTTAAGGGTGAGACACTAAAGGCTGAGAAGCAGCACGTAGAGTTTTTTAGTTATGAAGACTCTGCTGCTGTGGCCACCCCTTTGTGGGAGTTCCAGTTGGAACAGGTGTCAGAGGTATAGATAGATAGATAGAAACATTTGGTTAAGGAAGAGATAGGTAACCATTGTTAAGAGCATGTGTGTGAGGGAGGAATGGATATTCATTTCACTGATGATAAAAGCTTTTGAGTTGGATTTTATATGAGCCATGCTGCATTAATGAGTTTTTCATCAGGTATCTTTTGAATTAAATGTGAATATTCATATACTGTATTTTGCCTTGTTTCCAGACTCTGATTGTCTCTTGGATAAAAGCCAACTTGAGTGTTGTCATATCTGGAGAGCTGTGGGACCAGCTTCTACTAACTCTCTCATCACTCACCCATTGGGATGAGCTCATTAAAGAGTGGGCAGTAAGTATATTTTCATAGATTTATTAGAGTATGTACATATCTACAAGATTTTGCCTTGAGACAAACCAAACACCTAGTGTTTACCACATATGCTTCTTGTTTCACAGTACTGATATTCTCAGCTGCCACACACACAGCTTTACTGTCAATCCAGAGTTCATCTGGAATTTTTTATAGACATTTGTCTAGTCCTCTTGTAAGGGGTTTCAATAGTCACTTTGTGCATGTGCTTATTTTGTTAGGGTATGGTCTTTCCATTTTCTTTGTTGGACCCTCATATATTTTTGTTTGGGCATTTATTTAATATTTCAAGGAGTTTCTATAGATTTGATTACTTTCTTTCATGTTGTAAAGGTTAAGTCTTAGCACTTAGTACATTTTCTTGAAGAACATGAGTTATTGCCTAGTTTTTAGTACATTTTCTTGTAGAACCTCAGTTTATTGCCTATTAATGATTGTCATAAATCTTTTTCTTCTTTTTAGACTTTATCTTTCAAGTTCTGTCACATTTTCATCAAATGTTCCATCCTGACAATATTATATGTAAATGTTTAGAATATCCAGAAATTTATTAATTGCAGCTTGTAAGGTTGATGACTCTACAACAAAATAGTACAGTATTTACTTGAGAATTTTCATAATCACCTTTCTGTCATTTGTTGTGAAAGTTCTCATTACTACATGCTCATTACCTTCTTTACCAATATGATTTTTTCAGTGGGCTCATCAAATTCCAGCTTTTCATGTATCATAATGCTTAGGTCTCAAATATTTTCTTCTGTTCATATCTTTTTTATCTGTTAGGCCCCAGTGAGAAGTCTCCATTATATTGTTGATAATTGACTGATATAATTGTTAGAATTTTTCTTCAATGAATTCTAATGAGTTCTTCTTTGCCCATTTATATGCTGTACTGAGACCTGTTTATATATTCTCCTTTTCTTTTGATCCCCAAATTTTACTAACTCTGGTGTCGTTGCAAAATACCTTACTGTTCTGTAATGTACATTATTGTATTTTTCTGATATAGGTTTAAATAACTTGAAAACTGATTTTGTTCCTTTAGGCACACATGATGAGATATCTTCGTCAGGTTAAGTCCCTCATGCTACTACTTTTGAAATTTTTGTTTGCTTAAGATTCCTTTATCTATCTACCAGATAGAAGAACAGTTTTGTTCTTATTCTTTTCATTAGATTGATTTTTTCCTTGTGATAATATTTGATGTATGTACTTTTGCTTGGCACAACTCTATGTTGGCCTTCATTAATTGGATGTTTTGATATATGTTTCATAATCAATTATTCAGAGACTTTTATTTCATCTCATTATTAAGAAAGGAAGCCATTCTCTTCGTTTTAGCTATTGCCCCATTCCTTTCACATTAACTGTACCAGAGTTTTTTGAAACTCCACTTGACTCTATTTGTATGGTATTTTATATTATGTAGTGGTCCTCATAAGTAGGTTTTATCTAAGAATGAGGAAGACCATAACAGGACCACTGAGATTATTTGAGACACCCAAGGAGTGACATGCAGCTTTGTGGTTACTCTGGCCGAGAAACTCATACAATAATAGCCATAAAAGAGAAATAATTGAAAGTACAGTAAGTAGAAAAGGACTGGAAGCAGCTTCTTATCCTTCATAGAGTTGCAATATATGCATTGAGGAAAAGTTGGAGGTGTGGGTATGTGGTAAGGAAGGATTTTGAATTTATATGTATTTCATACTGGTAAGACTTTGAGGGAAACTTTCACATAATAGAAAAATTGAATTTTACTGTTTAAGGTAACATTAATACTTTTGTAATGTAATATCTCAAAATGCGTCCTCCAAAAATCTCTGTGTAGGTGAACTTTGGATGCAGTATGCATCCAATTCCTTAAAAATTCACCAGAAACCCAATTTGGGCCTATAAGATGCATTTCTTGGTTTTCAGTGTGTGCCACCCTCTTCAGAACAGTATTTGGCCATATCATGCTTTTAGACTTCAGTGGGACTCCCTCAATGTGCTATCATTTGTTGCTCTACGCATCACGTGATGCATCTCAAAAAATTTAATGTATTGGCATTGTTAGTTTAAGGTTTATCATTTTGTATGCATTATATGAAGTAATCACCAAGAAACAGATTCATGAAAAAAACATATAAAGTCAAAAAGAGCATCATAAATCTATGATCATCATAAGCATATGTATAGTAGTGGTACTATGAAACTCCCATTACTCACAGTAATGCTGATGTTGGTACAAGATTTACTATCTAGTACATATACAGTGGTATATAAAGAAATCATGTATAAATAGATTCACGTGAAAAAGAAGAATTTAAGACCAAAAACAGGTCACAGCTTAATAATTATTGTAAACATGTATGCATAGGTGGCAGTTACCTGTATGTGACTAACTTACCTCAGAAGTCCCAGCAAAGGTCACCCACTAGATGCAAAACTGTTAATAGTGGGACTGCTTGCCTAAGAAGATCAGAGAGGGGAAATTCATATTGTGCTAAAGAATATGTTGAGTATATCATGGTGTGGGATACATGAATATACTCGTTCTGAAAGAGAGACTGTTGTAGACTAATGTAATGGCAGCACATTACCAACAAATGTATATAGTTCCAGTTTTGATACTGAGACAATACTGCAAAATTTGAAAAGCTGGCAAAGTTTCATAGTGAAAAATTGGATAAAAGATATTCTAAATTTATTGAGAAAGTATTGAAGTATTTAAAGAATATGGAGAAAACTGCTATGGAAAGGAGACTGTGATGGAATGACAAATGAATTGTAACAAAGTGTTATACAGATGTATGTATATTTGTATTGTTGGATAAAAAAGTTCTTATTATTGGTAGATAAGAGTGGATGTAAATTGACTCAATGAATGGTTTAGATGGTATATGTTTGAGTAAAGGGACTTTTGATTGGTATAGTTGTGCTTTTTGCTGTTGTAAATGTATTTTTTGCCAACTTCGTGCACTCAAGCATAGCATTAAAGTTATTTCATTTTTATGAAAATCCCTCTTATAAAAGAATGCTTTCTGTAGAAAACACTGGACACCCTTACACGTGTACTGGCTCGGCATGTGTATGGATTGGAACTCAATAATCTTCCTCTAGAGCGAGTGACAGAACGTCGTTTAATCAAGAGAGGAACCAAATTGACTGGACTGGATGTAAGTACATTTGTGCTAGTAAACTTTAAGTGCATGTAGAGTGATATTTTTCAAAGAAGAAGTATAGTTTAAAATTTTGAAGTTAAGAGTGTGGCAAGAACTGTGCTTGGTATGATTTTAAAAGAAAAGTTGTAATTCTTGCTGTATCATGCAAACTTATACAAAAACATGTCCACATGGTGCCCGTGCATATTATCATATCCTGCTTACCTCACTCAGATACTCTAAATCATTTCTTAGTGTTCATGTGCTGCACATTTCCTCTGCAGTGTAATGCAGTTCCATTCTTTACCTAATTAGCTGCTCTTTTGAATGTACGCTTGCAATCTGCTGGCCATTGAAGTTTTGGTAGAGTGGCTTTCATAGCTCCTTCTGCCAAATTTGTAGCACCTGATTACTCAGATTTTTTCTTGTCTTACTCTGTTACAACTACCAGTATGTACATTTCAAAACTTTCAGGTATTTTTAGCTCCCTTCATATTTTATTTAGAAATACTTTTGCTCATAACTTTACTTTTCTTCTCCCTCAGCCAGACTACATTTTCATATTCAGTCAACAATATAACCAGCTTTGTTGCTTTTGTTTTCATTTATATTCAATTTTCTTTCTCTTTCATACCCATCCAGATACTTTAACCATTTTTTCTAACATCCAAGCCTGCTATTACCACCGTAGTATCTTTCCTTGATAACATTACGACATGTAGTTCCTTTCCATGTCTGTAATTTTATAGCATTACTTTTGTTAATAGCTATTTGTTTTGAGGAATCATGCATTTCTTAGAAAGATTCGGTGATCTATGTGTGATAGAAGTCACTAGCAAACCTTGTTATTTATTGGTAATATTTTCTGTTATTTCCATGACTAAAGCTGATCTAGTCATATTAAGATTATATTGTCAAGTATTTACTGGGGTTTTCAAAATGTTAGCTGCATTCTTTATGTAGCCTTGCTAAGTATGTTATTTTTGAACCACAGTCTGTAAGGAGCAGCTTTGACAGAAGTTGGAGTAGTGTGCGCATGGAGCGTCAAGTCAACGCATCTGACACTCAGAATGCTGGACCTCCACAGCTTTCAAACCTACATGAGGAATCACAGACAGACAACATGAGTTCACATGGTTTGTTTTTGGAACTAAGGTATTTTCTTTTTGTCTGGTTGCAAATAATGTAGTTTTTGGAGAAAAATAATATGTATGCAGTAATGAAAGGAATACTGTGTCTTATCATTTGAATATAGAAAGTAAGGTGTGTGGCATAGTAAGAGAGAAGTAAGTAGGGTAATAGGGTTAATGGAAGATTAGGATGAAGCTGTTAGAGTTTCACCATTGGATCCTCTTTGAAGAAACTGCAAGAAAAAGAAGAGTGTGTTCAGCATTTCATGATGTAGAAAAAGCTTATTTGAATGACTGGAGAGGTTATTGAATCTTCTAAGAATAAATGGGGAGGAAATTGAGAAGGTTCTACATGAATTATCCTACCTTCCAACAGGGAAGGGTGTGTTTGGTATTGATAACTAGATGGGTATCTATTTTTGGTATTTTGTTGAGAATATTTATTTTAATTTCTTATTTTGTCTTATTTACGATGTGATTATCCAACAGGGATTGGTGAACGCAGCCCATTTACTCGAAAACGTCGTGGCAGTGCTGGAGGAGGATCTCTTAAAGCTGGGGCAGGTGGTAGTGGTGGTAGCCCCAAGCTGTCCCCCCACCACCCCTCTAGTGACCACTCTCACCACTCACACCTTCATCATCATCACTCTCACTCCCATTCTCATGATCACCATGCCCATGCACATCACTCACCCCAGCCGGGACTTGGCAGGAGGTTAACTCGCTCACTGTCAGAATCTAGTTTGATGGTGAGGAGAAGGTCAGGGCGAGGGCATTCACATGGTAAGTTAGATGTTCCAGAATCCTCTTTTTTATACCCTACTGGTTAAGTCATTTTGATAACTTCTAGTTTCTAGTTGCATTCAGTGAATTTGTCTCCTCTCTTTAGATGAATGTTTTACAGAAATGCACTTCACTTCACTAACCATAGTGAGGCAGAAGTCCTAATAGGTAAACTTATTAATGAAGTAAGTATCTGAAAACTGATGGGGGTAATGGATGTTGATGCCTTAGAAAATTACGGAATTGTTGGTGATATGTAGGTGAAACACTTTCATAGTAGTGCTAGAGGTGTGGGATTGTGCTGGATTAGTCTCATTGATTTATTGGATAGAAGCTCTAGATATGCTGTGTTATGGGAATTCTAATCTTTGGGAAATAAAAGACAAGGGTTAAGGCGTTGATGATTTGTTAGACTACCATTGGAGTAGTATTAGGTTCAGGAGTTAGAGCAGTGCTTAAGAACTCTTGGGGACATGATGAATAAGTGCTGAACTATTGAAATCACAGGGAACTTTGGTATGTGTTGAAGCCTTGATGAAATATTGAAGCATTACTTTGACCACAGCTCTTTTGAGTTTTCTGTGTCCTAGACCTGAGACCTTGACCTGTGCATGCGTCTGGCTATTGCTTCTTGTAATTTTCATGTTTAGATTAGCTATATGAGGAATGACCATAATGAGACTTCCTCCTTTTCATATGCAATAAAACTGTTGAATTTTCTTCTATCTTTTGTATCTTTGTCTTTCTATAACCTTTCTTCTTTTAAGAGTTGGGGCTACAAGGACATGAGGAACTCTAATTACCCCTCATTGTGTATTTTCCCTCACCTCTTGCCTTACCTTTCACATAAGATGACCTTGAATGGGCATGCTTTTGCTTATACCATTTTGGCTACTATGAAAAGGAGAAAAGTGATTTTATTTACTTTTGACAATGATAACTGTCCTTCTGTTGTATATAATTTGAATTGGTGAAGAAGAGTTCCTTACTCAATACACATGTATAAAAGGTTTATGATTATTTATAGAAAATATTGGGTGATATAAATTAGACTGGGGGAAGCAATATGGTTCCATCCTAAGATTATTCTTGCACTGTGACTCTTATGAGTTAGCTAATTGCTACTAGGCGCGGCCAGTTACCACAACCATACATTTCCTAATAAGTTGAAATAAAAGCTAAGAAACATTATTACCATATGGAGATAAAAGATGAGCAACAGTATTTTTTTTGAGCAACTATTTTTTAGTTAATAGTTATGTTTGAGCTTTGATTATGTATGCAATTAATGCTTTTGTTTACTCATTCATTGTTGCTAGAGTAAAAAGTTCATTCACTTCTTCCCCTTTTCATCCTGCTACAGTAGACTGTAATTGTCAGATTTTATGCTCGTGCAATAGTTTGATATGATTTAATGTGTTTCTTTACTATCTGTACTTTTCATAAATAAATACATGTTGGTGAAATGAGATTATATGAGATTACCATTAAGTCATACCTGTTGTAGCATATTGTATATTGAATGAAGTCAATTTTCTGAAGATTAATTTCAGTTTTGGCTTAATCCATAATGTATACCAAAGACTTTTTGTGATAGATGATTGTCAACTTATCCAGGAGACTGTGATGGACATATGAGTAGTCACCAGTACCTGCATGGCACCAGATCAAAATCCTTGGAGACACTCTCGCATGGTAGGTTTTTAGTTGCCTTTGGAATTTTGTGTCTGTTCTCACATACATAGATAAACAGGTACCTTCACTGATACTATTGTTTGAAGGTGATTCTATTTATTGTGTATTTCTGGATGCATAGTTGCTTTTCTTTGTTCATTAGAATGACCCGTATTTAGATATGAGCTGTTTTGTTGGATTTATGGAAATCCACTTTTTCATGATTCCTGTGGTTATTCAGGTTTATGTAAATCTACATTTTTTTGTGTTTTTGTGGGGTGGTGGTGATGTTAAGGGTTGAAGAAGCCCTAACTTTTGATCAGACAAAATACTGATCTCCCTAGAAAAGGTCAGTGTAAGTGAATTTGGTGTACGTTAGTACAGGTTTCCTTAGTAAAAGGGGCTTCTGTTTCCAGCCAAAGCCAAAGTTCTCCTTTTGATGAAAACTTTGTATTTTCTTGAGTTTTATGTTCATACTCTAATTTGAATAGTGTTATAAAATTGTGTGAATAACACTAAATTAGCATTATAGATGAGTGTAATGTACTTGCCAGGATATAGATATACAGTACAAACAAGTGGGAGATAGGGAGGAGTCATGTAGCAGGTTTTCCTCCTGCCCATACATTTGAAAAGTTACCTTATATTTTAAAGTAGTCTGAAAGAAAAGAAAAAAAAAAAAAGGAAATTAAAAGCCTGATCAGAAAGTTGTAAAAAAAAAGAAAATTAAAAGCCTGTCACGTTACTAGTACTGACAGAGTAATAAGGAAACATGATGAAGAGAGCTAAAAGAAAACTAAAGAAATGAATGAGGAAGGCAGAGACCCTCCTGCCCATGTGTTTGAAAAGAAGAAACAGTTATTTTATGCTTGTTTGAAATTGAAAAGAAAGATATTAAAAACTTAATAAGTTATCAATATGAACAATGATTGAAACTGAATAATGAGAGCTGTGATAAATACAATAAATGAATGAAAAAGGTAGGAGCCCTCTTGCCCATACATTTGAAAAAATAAGTATTTATTGTATGCTTATCTGAAAAAGATGAAAAAGTTTTAAAAGCCTCTCAGGATATTAGCTTTGATAGAATGATAATTAGAATATGGTGAACAGTGAAAGCCGAGAGAAAGTCATTAAACAAAAAAAATGAGAAAGTGGGAGCAGTGCAGCCTGTACATTTGTAAGAAAAATCATTTGATTTATGCCTGCCTGAAAGTGATGAAAAAATTTTAAAAGCTTGTTAGAATACTGATATTGATAGAATGAAAAGAAAACATTGTGAACAATGAGTGCTAAGATGAATACAACAAAGTGACAAATGAGGAAGGCAGAAGCTAGGCAGTGTAAGAGAGCCTCTTTTCTGCCTAAGGAGCCCACTAACTGGTTTCCACCTTCCTCATTGTTTCTTTACCGTATATTTGTTAGCTTCCGCTGTTCACTATATTTTATAGATAATATTATTGATGTTAGTAATTTGGTAGGCTGCTAATTTTTTTTCATGACTTTCTGACAAATGTAAAATGAGATGCTTACTCTTAAATAAATGGTCAGAAGGGCTGTTGCCTTTCTCATTTGTTTCTTTACTCTGTTCATTGTAGCTTTTCTTTGTTTGCCATATTTCTTCAGTTTTTTGTTAATATTAGGAATTCAACAAGCTTTTAATGTTATAGTCTCCTTCAGATAAACACAAAATAATGCTTATTCTCTTCAAATATATGAACAGGATGGCATCTGTCTTCCTCATTTCTTTGATTATTGTTATCATCTTAGCCTTTATTAAATATTTATAACCTATTCTTCTTTCCACCTATCCACATATCATGTTCCACCCTATTCCCACTTAACTTGATGCATACTTTAAATACTTGTAAAACGATGCTGCAAAGGATATTTAGAATTAGTGATAAAGCTTTTTACTCCAAGGAAATATGAAATTTCTTTTTATCATGACATATCTAGTTACTAGGCAAAAATTGAGTCATGATGGATTATACTTAACACAGTTTACATACATTTTCTTCTGTCAAACCTTGATGCTTTGAATGCCAGATAATCCAGAACTCTGACATTTTAAAAACCTTTTGGTTTCTGGATTTTATCATGTCCATGCCTTTCCTTTTTATTCATCCTTACACTCGTTTGATAGTGTTTAACCTCCCCACCTGCTACACCTCATTACCTCACTTTTGTTCACAACTGCTCTCGGCTTTTTTCTTTCACACGCTCTCCTAAACTCTTTGCCCATCTTTTAGAATTATTCTTTGTAGTCTGCCACTAGAGCCATGGCATCTGCAAACAGCAGCTGATTTACCTCCCAAGCTCCCTCAGCTTCAGTATATGGTAAACCTATCTTTTGGTCTAAGGGCCTCGCATTTACCTTCATTTCCACCTTGTACTTAAACAGATTAAATAACTATTTTAACATAACACATCCTAACATGGATTCACTTTCACTGGGAACTGCTTATCTTCACTTTTCTTTCTTATACATGTCTTGCTCTTTCAGAAGAATACCTGACTGCATTTAATAACTTTCTGTTTACCCCATATATTCATAGCACTTTCCACAAGGAATATCTTTCAACTTTTTTCCATAGATACCATTTGTATGATTGTTCTTTGTATTTCTTTAAGTATTCCTCATTGAAATTCTTAAAAGCAGATTCCTGGTCCACAAATTGTCTGCAGAAGCTGCACAGCTCCCCTAGTCTGATGATCTGAGCATGCTACTACCCTCTCAGTCATCTATACACTTTACTGTACTCAACAGACTTAAACCTTTGCAGTTCAAGCATTCATTGTAGTCCACCCTATCTTAATATAATGGCATTTTACACTAATTCTGCTAGTTCTCAGGCACCTTGCCCTGGGAATTACAAATGCTGAATAGATTAACTGGCTTGTCAGGATCATTCTCACCCTATTGCTTAAGAAACTCAGCTGCTGTACCCTCCACTTATACTGTATGCCACATTACCTCTTATGCAAGGCTTTTGCTATGTCCTCTCTTTTCATACCATTCGACATAACTCTCTCACTGTGCATGCTGCTTCATCCCAAAGACACTACATCTGCTTTTGTATCATCAGACATTCATCATTCCTTCAGATTAATGTACTTATTCCATCTTTTTACATTTTTTCCACCTTTTCTTTGCCTGCTGCTGCATTCCCCTCTGCTTTTCTCATTGTTGCCCCAGTTTGTCTTTTTGTTCTCCTCACAGTGTTCACCTCCTTCCAAAGAACTTTCTTATATCCTCTGAAGTTCATCAGTACTCTCTCATCCGATGTTTCATTTGCCCTTGTTTTTACTTTAACACTGTATATGTTGTTGGCTGAAAATTGAGATGTTAAGCATTTTAGGTAATCTGTGCCTCTGTTTTTATTTCTTAACAAAATGCATTTTGCACATTTCTCAATGCCCATCCAAAATGGGATCTTCAAATTTAGTGTATAATTTTAAGTTGATATGTAATTAGTCATTTTTTGGTTTTCTTTCAATCGTGTGACTGTGACTTGTCTTTGTTTATTTTGCTGGCAATGTCACCAAGGATATGGAGAGGATGACTCCCGCACACCCTCACCATCACCCTCATCGGGTGTTGAATCATCTTCCATGAAGGATTCCCCAATGCAGATTGAACTTGGTGGAGATACCACAAGCATAGGTTTGTATAAAAGATAATGCTTTGGTTATTATTTATTCCAGTCGGTTGTGAAATCTAGAATTATTAGTTTTGCAAAGATATCCTTATATTAGTTTATAAAATATTAACTCTTTATGATATCTCCTTTGATACAAAAAGTCAAAATATTATAAAAGATGGATTGATAAATGTCTTGGTAATTAAAGTAGTCAAAGTAGCATTGATATGTAAAGTCAAACTAATGAGAAAAGAGATCGCAAATAATCTTACTACTGTATGGAGGAAGCATTATTAATTGTGATATAATCATTATGGGTTAGAGTGACAGTAAACAAATCTAATGGTTATGATTAGAATTTGGTGCTGCCAAGAGCAGAGTGGTCATTTTAACATCTAGGTGAGCTGTTTTTTAGCTGTTGGAACTTTGCAGGTGAGCATTAGATATCATGGTTGTTGAAGAGGATAAAATCTATGTGAAAATACTCTTTAGTATTCTCTCTTCCAAGCCTAATAGATGGCACAGTTTCTGTTAGAGATATGGGTTTTTCATATTTGATGATCAAGATATTTATGATCAACTTTCCTTTGTGAAGAATCACTGCTTGGCATGATGATCATACATTTACAGCATTCATGTGAATATGATATGAAGAGAAAAATGTCTCATTTATCAAAGTGAATTCTGCAATTTTTTACTGAATTTATTAGATTTTATTTAGAAAAACAAAATTTTATCCTAACTCACATCTGTAATTCACTGTCTAACTGTTCTGCCAATGTTATATGTGTTATTTTGGACTGTTTTTCAGATACTTTAGAAGGAGGCTTGTCCTCAGACCAGCGTTCAGTTATGTCAGGTGGGACCGTACGAGGTTGGCTTCCAGATGTTGCTGTTGTTTTGTGGCGGCGAGTCTTAGGCCTTCTTGGTGATCCAAATGATGTAGCATCTCCTCTTATTCATGCACAAATATTCAAATATCTCTCAGAACTCATGGACACACTGGTGAAGGTAGGAGAAACTTTACTTGTGTCCATTCTTAATGATTTGGTTCATATTTATTTTTTTTACCATAGAAAAATATTTTTTTATATTTAGGAACTGCTCTGGATAGATAGGTTTTCATCAAGTTTTTAAACCATATGTTTTATCATGTACTTTTTTCTTGTTAACAGCTGCGTAACAACCAAAGCATAACTATTGACAACCAAAGCAGTCCTGAGCCTCCAGAACTAATACCTCCACTTACACTAGTCGCACCCTGGTGCTTCAGAGTAAGTTTAGAATTGTATTTCATATGCTTGTAGTACACTTGTATTTATGATCCCTGTATTGTATAAATGCAGTAAATATTCATGTAGCAGATGTCTTACTTGGAGCCTTGTAGCAACATGTTTGTATAATACCAGTTTGTATAGTATTGGGAATGAGTTTTACACTTGTGGAGCCCCATCTCTTGATCATTCTCTTCTGTCATACAACTTTATATAAATCCATTTATAAAGCTATCCAGCAATCATCTTCATTTAATTTGTTTCTGTTTATATAGGCTGGATCAAATGCATTCAGGCTTGCACATTTTGAAAGAAATGATTTTGCTGAACTGAAGTTTCATACTTCAAACGAACAGGCTGGCAAAGGGCAGGAATGCCCAGTTCTGTGGAACAGACGTGTTTTTTGTGTGCTTTATTTCATATACAGTGTTATACAGTAACAAAGGAATTTTCTAAAATGTTTGGTATAGGATAATATGTTATGCTCTACAGTATCTTTTGTAAATTTGAAGAATCCAGTAGCTGGGGCTCCATATGTCCCAGCAGAATGTAGAGATCTGAAAACATCTTCCTCTATGCCTTTTATCTTTGTGCATACATTTGCTTTATATAGGGATGTTCCTTGTAGATCATCCTTGAACTAATTTCAATTTTTTTTTTTTCAAACAAGTATGAACTATATTTTTCCACCTTTGTTGAAGAGTACTGGATTAATCATACAGTATTCAATTTCTTATTTCAGTATTTTGGTTTGATATTGAACCTAATGCAGATATTAATTAATTTTCAATACTTACAAAACTATTAAGGCCTTCATTTCCACCAGGCCCTGATGTTACCAACGCCATTTCATCGGGGAAGAACTCTGGCTTATCGATTATTATGTATGATGATTGTTCGTCGGCATGATATCCAGCCTCCTCGTGATATACTCACACACTTCTATAGGGTCTTACATCAAGGACTTGTTGGTCAGGACCAGGTAAGAAAATAGGACTTTTTGGAAAATGATTGGCTGAAATGTGTTCTTTAATTTTTATTTCACAAAAATTTTTTCCTGTAGAAGTCCGAGGATATAATGTTTTAGGATTAAATCCTACTGTAAGGTTTCACGTTTTTTTTTTTTCAATTATATATGTTTGTCTTTCTGTCTGTTATCATTACCTCCTTTATCTATTCCATAGGTTGGATCAGGAAAATACAGTCTCAAAAATCTATTGAACTCATCTTTAATCCATGACCAGCTTGTTGAAGCAAAATATATGGGAGTCCACACTTATGAAAATAATTCTTATTTCTTAACTTTGCAGAATAAGTTTATTTAACAAATGAGACCAGTGTCTCCTTTCACATCAATCTATCTTTTTATATATCTGATGCCTGATCCATTTGGAACTCCCTCAAAGGGGTGGCCATGGCAACAGAATGTCCATAACTAAAGAACTCCAGTGCTGCTTTTTAGCCTTTGGTGCCTCACCCTTAACAGGCCATTGGCAGAGGGCAAGTCTAATGCAGTGTTTGCAGAGGCTCCTATCTAATGTTTCTAATGACTACTTCTATCTCATGCTCCTACCTAATGTTTCTACCTAATAATCCTGCCTAAATGTTCCTACCTACTACTTCTATCCACTGCTCCTTCCATTTAGCCAAAAGGCAGGGCTAGCGCGTAGTGCTCACTGCAGGAAAATCTAGAGTTACAAAGAATGAGCTGCGTGAGTTAAATGTTTTCAAGTGGTACATATGACAAGGAGAGTTCATATGTTTGTGGACAGAATGCCAGTAGTCCACATGTTAGAGGAGTGCAACTTGACAACCAGTAAAGTGCTGGCTCACTATTCAGATGTCACTAACCCTCCAGATACCCAGGCGGGTAGTACTAGTAATATACCTTCCTTGTCATTGGCTGCTTACCGACTACTAACCTTTCACACATACATGCAGTGCCTCCATCATGTATAATCCCCACGCATTTCTGTAGTGACTTAATATGATAGCCGTATTCAGTTCTCTCGCTGCATTGACTTAATCTGATATACCCATGGCCATAGTCAGTTCTCTCACTGCATCCATCTCTTTTTTAGTCTGCCTTCACCTGTACTGCCAGGTGTCTTCTTAACCTATCATTTCCTTACATTTTGAATGACCATACCATTTGAAAAGATTCCATTCATAAGCCTTTCTAATTATTTCCTCAAACCACCTGACCTTCTTATCCTCATTCTTTACTCCATTTATAATCCTAATATTGACTACACTGCACAAGTTTCCCAGTTTATCTAACCTTAATTGAACATGCTCATATCTGTATAGATTTGAATTTCACAAACATACATGAGATTGGAAAAAGTCCTCCTTAGTGCAAGCTTTTTGCACAACTTTGTTTGATTTTTTCCATTCACCAAAGCTTTTGATGCATGTCCAGTTTTTCTCCCATGCATGACTGTACTTTAAATATTTAACTTTTCTGCTAAATTGTAGACGCATTTCAGTGTAATTTTTCTGCTTACAGGAAGTCATTAATACCTTAGTGGCAGAGTGTGGACCTAGCTTCTTTTCGCTTGGACTGCAAGGTGCCACAATGCTCACCCTTGATTTCATCTTTGCCACCAATACTGTCATAACCTCTCCTGATACCAAAGTTGTAAGTATTGTCATTTGTTTTAGTTCTGCCAGGTATTATATCTTAATTATTTAATAGTCCAGGTATATTTTCCTGTTAATCTGCAAAGAAAGCAATTTAGTCATCCTTATTTATGGTTATATATAGTAAGAATTGTCAGTAAAAGGATGTGGCCAATTGAAAAGGGTTTGTTTCTCATAAATAACACTTTATTTTCTGTTTCAGAACCTAAGTTTTCCTTAGCTAACTAACTAATAGGAATAAGAACCAGCTTTTGATTAAATCATTTATGACTGCGGTTCACTTTCTCTTAATTTTCATTCTGTTTGTGATGGATTTTCAGTTTGATGTTTTCTCTGTAACAGTTTTTATAGCCAATGCATCCTGACTGGCCCTTATGTTGGACAGTTTACTCTTGGTATAGTGAAGACAAATCAGGGAGTATGCTCAAGTAGAACTTTTTCTCTCTCTACATTTTAACTTTTTATCATAGTCATCCGTTGGCATGGGCCTAATCAAGACCATTTATTTATGCACGGAATAGAGTGAAATGGAACGATGTGGTATACTGGGGTTGAAGTGCTGTAACTGACTGAACCAAGGCATATGAAATGTCTGGGGTACACCAGAGAAAAGCCTGTGGATAGTGAGCTGTGGTCTCAATGCATTGCACATGACAGCTAGAGAATGTGTGAGTGAATGTGGCCATTTTTGTTTGTTTCCTTTCGCTACCTCACTGACGCAGGGGGTGGCAATGATATTTCCTGTGGGGCAGTGTGGCATCAGGAATGGATGGAGGTGAGCAAGTATGATTATGTACATGTGTATATACATGTGTATGATGTGTATTTATATATGTATATGTTGGTATGTATATGTATATGTTGTGCTTATATGTGCATTTATTTATATATGTGTATATATGAGTGGGTAGGTCTTTCTTCATCTGTTTCCTGGCACTACCTTGCTAACATGGGAAACAACGATAAAGTATAGTTAATAGATAAATATATATGTGTGTGAGAAATACTTAGATAAACAGTTAGATTTGTACGTAGCATTTATGGACCTTGAGAAGGCGTATGATAGG
>JAYMFT010003826.1:0-17240 GCA_038088735.1 Panulirus argus | reverse complement strand
TATATATATATATATATATATATATATATATATATATGTGTGTGTGTGTGTGTGTGTGTGTGTGTGTGTGTATCATCAGAATTCCAGCCCAAAACATCTACAATGACTACCAGGCGCTAGGGGTAGCAAAGTCATAATATGGATATGACTTCTTCGGATTATCATAATTCTTGATGGCGACAGGACTATAATGCTAACAATAGCAACCAACTTTCAATGTAACATTGCATCTGTCATAATAACTGAGCCGCACGTAGCCTTCAGAATTACTGCGCCGAGGATTTTGGTTGCTGTGCGTGACAAAGAACATACCAGACGGGCTATGCGGCAGGCAGAGATTGTTGAAATGATAATTATTATAATAATAATAATGTCTTCAGCTCTGATGTGACCAATGAACAGAGACGTTCAAAAAACATTTTATTCAAGAAAAGCCATTCGTTTACCAAGAGCCGGCCGGGGCTTGTGATTATTGTGTTAGCTGGGCTCGAGTGGCTGTTCTTGATCCCATTTAATCCATCCATTAAGGTCACGGAATGGCACGAGCCTTGAGGTGACAGTCTTATCATAAGGAATATTTTTTTGTTAACGTTTTCATGTACTTTATATTGTACCACTTTACTATTTTTCCATTGTTTCTTTATCAATCATATGCTATATCTGAATAATAATCTGCACACGTTTCTCTTACATATGAAAATTTGTTCTAAGTTTCATAATTCAGGAATCGAATTCTCACGTATGAAAATGTTTTGTGTGTGTCTTTGTTATATACATCACTACATACGCTGACTTCGTGAGACGCGTATAACGAGAACTGTGTCCACATCCACATCTGTGACGTAAAATACGATACATGGTTCACAATAGGACCAGGAATAGCCGCAATGATTACGTGAGCAGTTTCAATTTTCAATGAACTATTTACAATACACAAAGTTAAGCTTTTCCGATGTTAATGGCTACCGGTGTATGGCCTTAACCCACTAATTGGCAACTGAAATGTGATGCTCCGCCCACCCCGAACGTAATGCCAAGGGTGACAAACTACTAGTAAATATCCATGAGGATGGGGTAGAAAGAATACTTCCCACGTATTCCCTGCGTGTCGTAAAAGGCGATTAAAATGGGAGGGAGCAGGGGGCTGGAAATCCTCCCCTCTTGTTTTTTACTTTTTCAAGAGAAGGAACAGAGAAGGGGGCCAAGTGACGATTTTCCCTCTAAGGTTCAGTCCACTGTTCTTAACGCTGCTTCGCTAACGTGGGAAATGGCGAATATGTAAGAAAAAAGAGAATATATATGTATGTAATGAGCTGGGCTTAAGCTGCCCTACTCGCTCTTAGGGCTCGCCTTTTAAAACTCAATTCAGAGAATCTCCAGCTGGGGTGTACAAATAATTGGTAGGGTTCACAAAACTTTAATTACAGTTATCGCTAATCCTACGGTAAGAAGTTTCTTCAAACAAAAACACTTAACTGCTCACAGAAGATATTTATATAAAATATAGAAATTAAGTCCACATAGAAACACTTAGCTGCTCACAGAAGCTGTTTATATACAATAAAGAAATTAACTCAAAATAGAAACACTACCACAACTGCTCACAAGTATATTTACCTACAGTACATGGGTCAGCACTACCAACACGTACTTACTAAAGCACAACACTGCCTGGGTTTTCTCCTAACCCAGCACCTTATTATAAGGCCTATCCCCACTCGGCTCACACCAATCACAATCTGGTTACCATACGAGACTACCTGTGACCAGTGACTTGGTCCACTCAGGGTACCTCTCCCGAACAAGGCATGCTAACAACTCCCCCATACGGAGTTGTAACACCAAGCACTTAGCTGCACCAGCGGCGGTAGTCTTGCCGTCCAGCCAAGGATGTATAGTTTTCTCGCAATCACCTAGCGCCATGGACATACACCAATATCTAGCCATTCCGTACCAACGGGCACCCACTGATTTTGATAGTCAATATGGCATATAGCACAGGCCGGTCAAACCGAGAGGGTGATACTAGAGGTTCGCTCACAGCGCCGACTCAAGGTCAACGCAGTCGCCATAGGTCTTCCACACGCGCTCCTCTCAGAAACTGCAAAAACCCAGCAGAAACACTTCCTCGAGAGCACGTGTGCTGACCTCTCGAAATGGCCTTCCGTCAACAATGCCCGTAGACTCGGGTGCCCCTCCGGCTAGCTACCAAGCCTCCAGTGTCAGTGCGCTAAATTCAAATCCTCACATAACGTATATGGAAGCAGCCTGATCTTTATCGTTTCTACAATTTTCTACCATAGCTGGAGATCAGGTCAAGGTTGAAGTTCATAAATAAGGTTCAAGTGTCTTTCCCCCTTCCTTCACCCAGCAGTGTCCATGTTAGTGTGTTAAATGATCTCTATAGATCTAGGGGAATATGTTATATGTTCACAGGGTTGCGTTAGCTGTTGTATTGGCTTTTATTACGTGCCAACAGGAGACAGAATTTTGCTTTTGATACGAGTTTCGACCCAAAAATCTTCCTCAGAAGAACGATGAACATGCTGAGGCTACATGCTGTTCTTTCAGATCCCACGACTTTTAGGTAATGGCGGAACAACACAGGGTCCACTGACTAGTCTGCTGCTGCTGTCCTCTCTTCCGTAACGTTCCAATCACGCGCTGCCAGTTCCGCTGCTGACTTGGCCTACAACATACTGCTCAACATTGTGTTGATTGTAGGTTTTGAGGTGATGGTTGCGGTACTGATTCCAAAGCTTTCCTGGGCTCTTTATCCTTGCCTCGGTGTGTGATTCTTGCTTTAATGAACCGGGGCAAATGTCATTCGTCTCCTCTCCGAGTGACTAACGTAAGTATGTGGTGACGAACCTTAGCCCAATGCTCGTTGATTCTCATTACAAGTCTACGTCCACCTGCGAAATACGATGTACAGCACCAGTCGTAAATCTCGTAAACAGCTGTTCTTGACCTCGTGTCTTCATCCTCGTTAGGTTATCTTTTTTCCTGATGTTGTAGTCGTTTCTCGTAATTTTGTTCCTTGGTGCGTGACTGTATTTGATCATAGTCTTCTTAAAACTGGTTAGGAAAAATACTGATGGGTTCAGGACGTGTGTAAAGTTATGTCTTGTGGTGGATCATCAGGTAATTTCATTGATCTTGCTGAATCATATTGCTTTGTTTTTGAACGTATTGATCACCTAACGTAAGTGTAGTGGTAATGGATGTTGTCAATAGTGATTTCGGAGGATAGGTGGTCGAGATCGATTTTGGCTGAAGGTTGAAATTCTTTGTATGTTCTTGCAAGGTATTGTAGAACCATTGCCTCGATGTCAGGATGATGATTAGTTCTTGACGTATGATTGAATTTCACTCTTCCATTAAGATATGTGAGGTAATCTGTCAAATCTGAGATTTTTAAGTAGTTTTATCAATATTGCTATAAAGTATTGCTTTGCTTTTGAACTTGAGTACTCTTTAGTGGCAATGAGTGTGGTTGATGGTGATTTTTGTTATGTCAAGATGATGTTTAGTTTTCTTTGACGTTTAAGATATATTCTATTTGTAAGATATGTGAGGTAATCTTTCATATCTAAGTAGCTTTTTAAGTAGTTTTATTAATCTTGCTATAAAGTAGGGCTTTGCTTTTGAACTTGAGTACTCTTTCGTGATAATGAGTGTGGTTGATGGTGATTTTTTGATGATACCTTGTTGATATCAACTTTTTCTGCAGGTTGTTCTGCTTGGGGTGTGTGCACAACTTTTTGTAGAACATTGTCTCGGTGTCAGGATGAGAAATTTTCTTTACAGAATTTCTAAATATGTTCTAGCTGAATCTTAGAAATTTTTGTTCTTGTTCTTCAAATGATTTTTACCCAACTGAGTCCAAGATGTAGGGGGATCAATTTTTGTCACTAAAATGCTCTCGAAGATGTAGGAGGTTCAATTTTGTTTTCGAGACCTTTAACATCAGGGACGAAGGTAAGTAACCGGATGAAAATGAGGAAAGAGGCAGGAGGACAAGGACAGCCTAATGTAGGAGATTTCTTGCGGCGCATTGAGGAGGTCACATTTCAGAGAAATTAGACGTACACTTGTAACGAGAATCATCTATCATAATGCAATTCGTCACGACAGACTTACAAAACCGCGTTAGTCAACCACTCTGCAACATTACATACTTGTCTATGTGGAGCCAGGCAAGAGAGTTTTACACTGGGGCACTGATAAGAAAAAAAAGCTTTGGAATTAATTGCTTTGAAAATCTGGCACTACGAGATGCAGGCAGCATGTTGTGGGCCAAACCAGCAGCGGAACTGGCAGCGTTTGATTGGAGGATTACGGAAGAGAGGACGGCGGCAGCTGACCAATCAGAGGACATGGCGTAGCCTCGCCCCTTTTCTGAGTCTAGGGATTTGTATGCAGAGTATTTTAGTCTCTCCTTCATCTACTCAAAGCTGTTGCCAAGAGGAGTGTTTCTCAGAAGTTGTTCTCTGCTTTTTTTGTGATATTGATTCTTAATGTTATAACTACTCTATTTTATGAGGTTGTTTTCTCTTTTTAGTTTGGTATAACAGTAATGAGCTGGGCTTAAGCTGCCCTCCTCTGTCTTAGGGCTCACCTGTAGCACTCAATACAGAGAATCTCCTGCTGGGATGTACAAACAATTGGTAGGGTTTACATAACTTTAATTTACAGCTATCGCTAATCCTATATTAAGAAGTTTCTTCAAACAAAAACACTTCACTGCTCACAGAAGATATTTACATAAAATAAAGAAAACTCCAAATAGAAACACTTAGCTGCTGCTCACAGAAGCTATTTACATACAGTAAAGAAATTAACTCCAAATAGAAACACTGCCACAACTGCGCACAAATATATTTACCTACAGTACATGGGTCAGTATTACCAACATGTACTTATTAAAGCACAACACTGCCTTGGTTTTCCACCAATCCAGCACCTATAAGGCCTCTCCTTACTCGGCTCCCACCACTCACAATCTGGTTACCATACGAGACTACCTGAGTCCCGTGACTTGGTCCACTCAGGGTCCCTCTTCCGAACAAGGCATGCTAACAATTCTCCCATACGGAGTTGTAACACCGAGCACTTAGCTGCACCAGCGGCGGTAGCCTTGCTGTCCAGCCAAGGATGTGTAGTTTTCAAGCAATCACCTGGGGCCGTGGACCTACACCAGTCTCTAGCCATTCCGTACCAACGGGCACCCACTGATGTTGATAGTCAATATGGCATATAGCACAGGCCGGTCGAACCGAGAGAGTCATACTAGAGGCTGGCTCACAACGCCGTCTCAAGGTCAACGCAGTCCCCATAGGTCTTGCACACGCGCTCCACTCAGAAAGTCCTGCAAAAACCCAGCAGAATCACTTCCTCGAGAACACGTATCCTGGCCTCTCGAAATGGCCTTTCGTCAACAATGCCCGGCTAGCCACCGAGCCTCCAATATCAGTGCGCTAAATTCAAATCCTTATTTAATGTATATGGAAGCAGCCTGATCTTTATCGTTTCGACAATTTTCTACCATAGCTGGAGATCAGGTCAAGGTCGAAGTTCATATATAAGGTTCAAGTGTCTTTCCCCCTTCCTTCACCCAGCGGTGTCCATGTTAGTGTGTTGAATGATCTCTATAGATCTCGGGGAATATGTTATATCTTCACAGGGTTGCGTTAGCTGTTGGATTAGCTTTTATTACGTGCCAACAGGAGACAGAATTCTGCTTTTGACACGTGTTTCGACCCAAGAATCTTTCTCAGAAGAACGATAAACATACTGAGGCTACATGCTATTCTTACAGATCCCACGACTTTTAGGTATTGGCGGAACAACACAGGGTCTACTGACTAGTGTGCTGCTGCTGTGCTCTCTTCCGTAACCTTCCAATCACGCGCTGCCAGTTCCGCTGCTGACTTGGCTTACAACATACCGCTCAACATTGCGTTGCTGGTAGGTTTTGAGGTGATGGTTGCGGTACTGGTTCCAAAGCTTACCTGTGTTTTTTATCCTTGCGTAGGTGTATGATTCTTGCCCCAATGCACCCGGTCAAATGTCATTCGTCGCCTCTCCGAGTGACTAACGTAAGTATGTGGTGCCGAACCTCGGCCTAATGCTCGTTGATTCTCATTACGTCTACGTCCACCCGCGAAATACGATGTGCAGCACCAGTCGTAAGAAATCTCGTAAAACAGCTGTTCTTGACCTCGTGTCTTCATCCTCGTTAGGTTATCTTTGTTCCTGATGTTGTAGTCGTTTCTCGTAATTTTGTTCCTTGGTGCATGACTGTATTTGATCATAGTCTTCTTAAAACTGGTAAAAAAAAAAATACTGATGGGTTCAGGACGTGTGTAAAGTTATGTCATATCTGGGGGTGGATTATCAAGTTGTTTTACTGATTTTGCTGAATCTTAGTACTCTATTTCTGAACGTATTTATCACCTAACGTTAGCGTTGTAGTACTAGGTGTAGTCAATAGTGATTTCGGAGGATAGCTGGCCGAGATCGATTTTGGCTGAAAGTTGAAATTCTTTGTATGCTTTAGCAAGGTATTGTAGAACCATTGCCTCGATGTCAGGATGATGATTAGTTCTTCTTGACGTATGATTTAATTTTACTCTTCCATTAGGATATGTGAGGTAATTTGTCAAATCTGAGAAGATTTTTAAGTAGTTTTATTAATCTTGCTATAAAGTATTGCTTTGCTTTTGAAGTTGAGTACTCTTTAGTGGTAATGAATGTGGTTGATGGTGATTTTTGATGATAGCTTGTTGATATCTATTTCTACTGAAGGATGTTATTCTGGGGTACGAGTACAATGTGTTTTAGAACATTGTCTCGGTGTCAGGATGAGAAATTTTCTTTAGGGAGATTCTGAATATGTTCTTTCTGGATTTTAGGAATTCATATTCCTGTTCTTCAAATGATTTCTACTTAATTGAGTCCAAGATGTAGGGGGTTCATAAGAACATAAGAATGATGGAGTCTGCAAAAGGCCAGTAAATGACCTATATGTGGCAGCCCCCCGACCCTATCCCTAATAACTCAGTTCCACCTATCATCCTCATCCATAAATTTATCCAGTCTATACTTAAAGCTCCCCAGGGAGGCCGTTTCTACCACATGACTATTAAGTCTATTCCATTTATCTGCAACCCTATCAGTAAACCAGTTCCTACCAATCTCTTTCTAAACCTAAGCTTGTCCACCTTAACTCCATTATTTCGTGTCCTACCATGTTGACTGAAAATAAGAACAATGTTAATGTCTCCCTGGTTATAACCTTAAATCCACTTTGAAAACCTCAATTAAATCCCCCCGAACTCTTCTTCTTTCCAATGAATGTAGATTAAATCTCTTAAGTCTCTCAACGTAAGGTAAGCTCCTCAGCCCATGAATCATCCTTGTCATCCTTCTTTGCACTGCCTCTAGCAAAATAATATCCATCCTATAATATGGTGACCAAAAACTGCACTGCATAGTCAAGATGAGGCCTAACTAATGAAAGGTATAGGTTTAGGATGACCTCTGCACTTCTATTACTTACGGCTTTACCAATAAACCCAAATGCTCCATTTGCAGTGATGTCATTTTTTCCGTACGGGTAACTGCATGTCGCTGAGCGAGCTGTCTCACGCGCGCTCCAGCTACACTCGCTCCAGAGCAACAAGGAAGAATCTTCACTTGTAGGTGACCTCTCCAGAAAGAATATAGAAGAAAGAAGAAATAATAGAGAAGAAGGAAGAAAGAAGAGGATAGTAACCTCGTCTTCTACGTTGGTCCTTCCCGCAGGAGACGGGTACTCCGGACCCGAGGACCGTGAGATTTAGTCTCCATCCCGCTGCCCGATTGCTTCTCGCTCCCACGCCACGCGGACGCCATCACTCATCCCACCGCTTCTCTTCACCTATCTGCAAGCGCACGGCTTGAACAAACATACACACGCTTCCTCATTCCATTCTGGAAATTTATTTCCAGAGGAGCGGAGGCGTGTTGTGGACCTGTTCCTGCCTAGTGGAGTACAGATTCCATCCATTCATTCAACTTCCTCTAATTTTCTCTTTCTAGCAGACTAGGCGTCCAGCCTAGTCTACACACTTTTACCTAACCGCCGAATCACCAGGGTACCTTGTGATAGTGCAAGGGCTTCCCTGGTGTGGGGTCGTGGTTCCTTCCACTTCCTCCCATCCCACATAGCGGCACCATGCCGCCTGATATACGGATAAGATTCACCAAGACAGACTACCCCCCACCCCCACAATCACCGACCGCGCTACTCACAATCATTTTTCAACACGCTGAAATCTGACCCAGCCGCGTAATTCAACTCCCCAACAATAAGACCACTTACAAAGTATGTTTGAACAAGGAGGATGACCCCAACCTTCTTTCAAAGCCGCTGACGGACGCCCTCACAAAGGAAAACTTCCAAATAATTTACGACCGCCCTCACTAACTCCCGAAGAGATTGCTGATGCCATCAACCGGGAACACAACGGTACTCACATCGCCAATGTAATGAAAATTCCCAGACCACGTACACTGAAAATCCAGTGCTCGAACCCAACTGATGCTGACTGCTTGCTCTCTCGTGGGATTCTGTTTCCCATGATTTCAATCCCGTCAAAAGATCTTAGGTCAGACCAGTGCATCGAAATACTGCAGTGCTTTAAATATTTAAGCCTGCTGTATACACATGCCACTAAGGACTGCAAGTAGGAAAACAAAATATGCAGCAAGTGCCGAGGTTGGCCACAACTTTCGCCAGTGCAAGACCCAGACGTCGCTGTGTCAACTGCAAAGGCTCTCACATCGCGGTATGTGGCCAGCGCCCGCGAAAGAGGGAGCAACTGAGGACAACTAAACAAACCTTGAATTCCAACGGCTCCTCCCCCACCACCAATCAAACCCTATCCTACCCCACCATCAACCAAAACCTATCTTACGCTACAGCAGCAAAGAAACCATCCTCCACCCAATCCTCCGCCTTGTTCACTACCCCATCATCCCTTAACGACACCCACGCAATCGTACACGCTTGTTGCCTGAAAGCTCTCCACTTCAGCAAGGGATCAGATGCTGCCTTTAAGCAATACTTCGACACATTCCTACAATATAACAACCTCCTGTACCTAAGACTCCTCCCGAACTCCTTCACCTCATCTCCGCCACCCCTACCTCCACCGCAAGTGCAATTCCCCAGCCCATTGCCAAGACTTCCACCAACCCTGTCACACCATCCCAACCCCCAACCCTCTCTCCCTCCCATCCTAATACCACATCCTCCAACACATCTCCCATCTCCACCCTCCAACCCACTTCTGACAACCCACCAAAGCCTCCACAGGCAAAATCCACTTCCACTCCCTCTTCCTCAAACACAACTCCCACCACCGAATCCCAACCCTCCACAGCCAACCTCTCTCCTCTCCCCACCCCTTCCCCTCCCACAGAACCCATCCTTCCCGGAGGAGACCCTGTGCCTAACCCTGACGAGACACCCGACAATAACCCTTGTTGACGTTAATGTCAACCCAGGGATGCAAATACGCATATTATATGACGCACATACTGAACTACCTAACCCAGCTACGGTCTCTACTCGCCCCAAGACCAGGCAGACCACCAAGACTATCATCAAAGACGTAAACGGCATGAAAGTGGCCGTTTTAGACCCAAAACTAAGAAAGAATATATCCTTCCAAAAGAATGCTTAAGATCTTACAATTTAAAGTGCTCAGCTACTACAATAATCGCCACTTGATTGCTACACTTATCGAAGATGAACGCCCCGATGCTGTGATACTGAACGGCACATGTATCACAAATGGTCACAAAATCTGACACTATGGTTACACGTGCCGTCAGTCTCCGGACGAAAGGCACGAAGGAGTCGCTATACTTATACGCACTACAATCGAACACGAATATCTGTCCACCTCTTGGAACTTCCAACACTTCCTAGCTGTCAGACTCTACACATCACGTGGCCCTATTATACTACCTTTCCCTCACCTTTCCGTCTTGACGGTACTATAGCTGTCTCTCCCGTCGACAAAGCACCTCTCTTTGGTTCCCGTTTCTCCTCTAACTCCACCTTGAATGACTCTAACACTCCCTCACCCTATGACTCTTCCTGTAATTTCTTTTCGGACTGTCCGAAAAGCTCTTCTTTCTCTGGACACAAGCAGGGCTTATAGTCCTGATGGCATCCATCCCCGTATACTGAAAGAGTGTGCGTCTGAACTTGCACCTGTGCTTGCTGTTATATTCCGTTCCTGTTTAAAAACCAAAACTTTTCCTTCTTGGAAACATGCCTTGATGCATCCCATTCCTAAGAAGGGTGACCGTTCTGACCCCTCTAACTATCGTCCTGTTGCTTTGACATCTACCGGTGATAATTGTTTCATGAATATCAATTAACGGTGATATTACATATGTACCAGAAGTTGCACATATCTACCAGTAGTGATGTTACATATATCTGCTAATAGAATGTTACATATATCCACCATTAGAATGTTACATAAATATCTATCAGTAGAATGTTACATAAATGTCTACCAGTAGAATGTTACATAAATATCTACCAGTAGTGATATGTTCTATAGATATCTACTAGTAGTGATGTTATATAGATGTCTGCCAGTAGAAATGATGTATAGATATGTATCATTTGCGATGATACCTTAGAAACATTACCAGTGGTGATGATGTTACATATACGTCTACCGTTAGTGAAGACATTACATAACATCTACCAGTACTGGTTTAGGTCAAAGATCAAGTCATCATATTCAAGGATCGAACAGTCGTACTTGAGGGTCGTACCTTCGTATTCAAGGGTCGTACTGTTATCATGCGACAGTGCCTTTGATATTAATGTCAAAATTAATGGAACGCTGCTGGTATCCTCCAGTGGTGTACTGCCCTAATTCGCACATAGGGTTGGTAGTTGTTGTTTGAAATATTGCAAGGGACAATTTCCTTACAGAAAGATTAGAAAAGAGAGAAATGGTTAAAGAAAAATGGAGTTTCTTTTGAATATGGAGAACAGAAGGAAAATATATGAGTTGTCCGAAGAGAAGGAAGAAAAAGAGAGGAGAATTTTGAGTTATCTAAAGAAAAGGAAGAAATAAAGAATTTGGGCTCTGTCGCTTAAAATGAAGGAAGGGAAAAAAATTTGGGTACGTCTTCTGGAAAGAAGAAAAAAGATAATGAGAATATGACTTATGTTGTCTCAACAGAAAAAATGATTTGAGTAACCGTCTCAAAAGAGACAGAAAAATATTAATTTGAGCCCTGCCGCCTCAAAATGAAAAAAAAGTGAAAAACTGATAAGAATTTGAACTGTTTGAATAGAAGAATGAAACATTTCTCATGTGAGTAAATTCTAAATATTTTATGTTACTCAGGACCACCTAATATTTAATATTATTGGGGCCCACGTCATAAGATACCTTAGGACATTTTTGTATTTGTGGGATCGGTGGCTGGTGGAGACTTTTCAAATCATTAATCTGTAAAATTTTATGTTGAAAAATGGGTTGTTTATTGTTAATTTCATGACTCTTTATCTGAAGAGAAGCTGCTTGTAAATTTGAGACTTAACAGAGGTGGGTTGTAAGTCCGTACTAGGTAAACAAGTGCTTTCTCTCTCTTTTGACGACTATCTTCATCCTCATGTTTCCTTACCCTTATGATGCCTCACAAACAAAATTCGAGAAAAATGAAAGGACTGAACTACGCAACAGGTAGTGATGATGTTACATAGACATCTACCGGTGGTGAAGATGTTACATAACCATCTACTAGTACTGGGTTTGGTCAAAGGTCAGGCCATAATATCGCTCCTAAACTATTGAGCAGCTGATCATCTTTAGAAATAAATGACTTGCTGGCAGTGCGTAGCCTGAACGTATGCGGATTGGCTCAGTATTGATCTGTTTATACTTTCAGTGAATTCCTGTAATCAAATTTCACTTTATTCCTGTAACTTCCAAAAGGTTTCATGGTTTTATAATCTGGTTGGCAAGATAATCCGATCTTTCCCAGAACGCAATGGGTATTTGTTAATTTAGGCTACGCAGAAATCATATCTTATCCCATTAGCGGTATTTCATAAAGAAACTGAGTGGAACTTCGCAATGTATTGCCTCAGCTAGGTCAGTTGAAAGAGGTGTATAAGGACAAGGCGTTATAAAAACTGAAACTGATAAAGTACTGGTGAGAAATGAATCATCGGTGATTTTAAATTAATTTTTCTTTATGATGTCATGTGATATATCAAATGAGAGGGAAGTGCTCAATTTTTTTTTTTGTTAGAATGTTCCATTTAATGAAGAAGTAAAACCGTTAAGGCCCAGCGTATCTCTCTCATAGTTTTGGCCAATATTTATTCTAGACAACAGAAGATAATTTAGTCTTATGTTCCTATATCAGAAACGAAGACCAGAGTATATAACCAAGTTACTTTACCTAGAAATGCTGTATTTACAAGTTCAGCGTAAAGTGACAAGAGACTGTCAATGCTTACTGAGTAACTGATAGGGTAATAACGCGACACTGTGACGTGAGTGCTCAACCCTCCTCAGGGCCTCCTGCCACATATGGTGTTTATGTTTTACTGGTGAGGAGGTTCCCCTCTGAATCAGGGCCGATAGTGAGTACAAAAGACTAAAAATGTAAGTCACTGAATGCCTGTCTCACATCACAGATACCATAAATGTATTTATTCATTTGTGTCTGTGGAAATGTACATGGACAAATTTGTATCCACCGATAAGAATGTTTGGCACGAGAGAATATTTTATCACGTAATTTGTACGTAGTGTAAATGAATATCATCTTTCAGTACATCTGTCCCTTTTAAGAAAGCCGACAAAAATTATGTTATCTATTTCAGTCTCGTGAATTCTCTATTTCTTCCCCATGACAGGAAGTATGAGCAAATACGTAATCATGAGTTGCATTTGAGCGAGTACCAGTGGCTAAACAGAACTTTTTGTTGACTTTTAAACTAGATGTTGTTGTGATTAATTCTGTGCATATCACTGTTCAAGATGTCACCAGAAATAATGTGTAAATCTTCGGGTTTGTGGTAGAGGAGTTCAGTGTCAAGTGGCATTTGGCGTGCTGGGCCCACAACTCCAGAATTAGATCTGCGATATACCAATATATATATATAAAAAGGTGATTAGCGAACTGATCCTACTCTACACTTTTTACATCGGTTAACTGTATTTTGCTTATTCATGACTGATGTAAGTAATAAGGGGTATACCTTAGTTTTTAGAAGTTAAAAGTTTATAATGCGACTTTGGTGGTAACGTTGTTGTTAGGTGCAGATGTACGAGTTGTTAAGCAACAGGTAGGTGTGGCTACAGTCTATACCTATCTTATTTCTTGGTGAAATTGACTTGTTTCTTGTATTTGGAATCAAATATCGCGACTCCTTAATGTGCTAAGGTTAGACATTTTGTTAAGTAGGGAGAAAGAATTATAAATCCGCATGTGGCGAGCAAGGGAATGGGTACAATGTACAGTTTCTGCTTGTGGTATGCGGTATGTTCAGTGAGTGTGTACGTAAGGACGTAGAATTTGCTTTACATCTTGATTTTGTGTGTAGCTTATGCAATATAAAGTCAGGGAAAGATATAACTTATTACAAACATGAAGTCAAGATTTTACACGGACTTTCTTGATTGTGTTGCAAGTGTTCAAGCGCTCTTGGGCCCTTGTTGATCGGATAGGAGAGATTGATACATGGGCTGCAGAACTGAATTCAGGTCTAAAGTGTATTTTAAAGATGCGAGGTTGTCACTTTTGGGTGTTGGTGATAGAATTAATGAAACAAGTCTATACAGTGTAAAGAAGAATTTGACAGGAAGCACCTGACAGTGTTATTATTTGCAATTCCAGATAAGGGGCAAGTTGAAATTAAGTTTGGAAAATCCTGGAATTTGTTTAGTATTATTATTTGCAATTCCAGATAAGGGGCAAGTCGAAATTAAGTTTGGAAAATCCTGGAATTTGTTTTGCAGTGATAGTATCTTGTGTGGAAGATATAAGAAGACTGGTAGTGTGTGCTTTGGATTATATTTTCTTAATAAAAACAAATAAAAGGTGGACTTTGGGGAGGTTTATGAAATCCTGGGAAAACTTAGGCTAATTATAATGTACTGTAGCAGTAGGTGGAACACTTAAGAGAAGTCACTAAGATTTATGAAAACCTCACCTAACTTCCCCATACCAATAAGGGGTAATTTATATTTCACTCAAAGTGGAGGTAAATCAGCAATATTGTTACCTGCTCATTCCCACCACATGGTAAAATTTTGCTGGGACTTGCCTGTGTACATTTAAAGTCAAACTAATTTTGTGATGCTATTCTTACTGCTATTCACTGGCTTTTGTTTTTGCTGCCCTAAAACACACAATTACCAAGAAATAATTAGTTTGACCTGATGTTCATTGTAGAAATTATAAAATGATAATATGATGTAGTTTTGATTTTTGTTTTCCTGACAAAAATTGAATATTCTACAAAGTTAAGCAGGGTTTGGAGGGAGGAGAAAAATATAAGTAAAATATGGGTAAATACTGAATGAGTAGAGAAGGAAGAGCCTTATGTTCTGTGTTCTGATGGTTTACTATCTTCAGGACATCATAGATATGTACAGTGTTGTTTCTGTTTTGTTTTTCCATGAAGAATTCCTATTCAACACTATGGTCTCAGTTTTGTATTGTTTCAATAAGAAGAGAAAAGCAGAGGATATTTGGATATGATAAGACTAAATGTATTTGCCCGTTACAGTATCTTGTTTTCAGTTGGAAATATTCTTGTTTCCAATATTTGACAACGTTTATCTTTGATTGAACCACATTACTTTCAGTGCATATTTGGTTATGGTAGGATATGGATGATTCCTAAACTTAACCAATGAGAAGCTTTATAACATTTGGAAAAACTTGAACTTTAGACAACAAATACTGTATGCCATAAATTTTATAAGTATCCATTCTATTGAACAAATTTGTCCATCATAGATATACAAATTTGATTACAAAATGTTGATTTGTTTAGATGTAGCTGCATCTGTGCTGCATATAACTTAAGTTGGTGAAAACCTTAGATATTATGTAGGACTTTTAGAGTGAGAAAGATCAGAGTATGGATATTACAGTTAACTTTAAATGAAAAAAGGCAACATTGTTGGTAAGAATTGATTTATTTGTTTTACAACACTAATCCTGCTACTTTATAAGAGAAAGCTTGGCACTGTAAATCGTAAATCTTTTGGTTATACAGCCCAATAAGAAAATGGGTACAGGCAAGTGTTGATAACATACAGACAGATTTTCTGATGAATATCTCATGTCAAAACAGCTATTATTTTTTGCCTGTATGATTGTTGTCTTTACAAGAAAACTGTAACTTCTTTGTTTGTAATGAAATACATGGACAGCTTTTTTGAATATTGATCCTGTATACTCTCTCCCATTACAGTGGAGGAAAGTTCTTCATATGGCTACAAGCCCAAAAGGAGCAGAGCTATGTTAAAGTTGATGTTCAAATGGGCCAATAAGAGATCAAAAAAGGGGTAGTACATTATTAGTACCATCACTGTATCACTTATAATAAGGTAAGAATATCATATCATTTGCACAAGATTTATGGGCTCAGCAAGATGTTTGCTTTTGAAGCAAGTAAAACCTGACAACTTGTTTTGAAGTAAATAAAACATGAAGTAGAACTTATATTTCTTGTTATTGTGATAGCTTGCCTGAGTGTATTTGTATGTTTTTGCACCATGTGTTTCCCTTAGGTGTTATGATACTGGAAGATTCGTCAATAACTATATGTTGTAGTTGCTTTTTTCATATGAAGTATAGAATTGTTTGGAGCTTGTATGTTAAAGTAGATAGTTTTCTTCAAAGTATGGGGTACCTTAGTTGATGAAAAATTCCGTGGATTTTGTATTATCATTTTCTTTTATTTCATTTCTCTTATGCTGAAGGTAATGTGAAGCTTTTAGAAGGTTATCTTGTAATTTAGATAATTATTGTGACCAAGTTATGTTAAAAAAAATTCAGGCATTTTTTGGGTGAATAACTCTTATATTTATATTAGTATTGTTTTATAGTCTTTGCCTTCAATATACATTGGTATATATTTTCAAACCTTTTTTTATTATAGATTTATTGTCAAAGTTTGGGAATGTTGTGTTGACAGTTAACAGTGTGATATTGAAGAGCTGCTTTTTCATTAACTTCATTATTTAAACTGAATAATATATTTTATATTATTTGAATATTGATTTATTCATTTTAAGAATAGAGTTAATTGAAAAAGCCAAATTGCATTGATTAGTTATTTATAATCTTATGTGTCGATAGCAAGATATTATAGTGGCAGTTCTCAAATTATTCACTCATTCATTACACATGATTTATAGGATTAAGAGAAATTGATGAAGATGTATTTAGACCCCCACTATATGGTTTACCAGTAAATGAGTTAGCATACAAGAATAATGATATATATTGAGACATTCATCTTAGATTATTTTACCTCCTAGCCACTGGATCCCCACCGCGGGACACCCACAGCACACTGAAAACTGGCTGTACCAACATGACAGGACCACAGTAAATGGTGATCAGTTATGAATGAAAATGAAATTTGTTATTCTTTCATACTTCATTACTGCTTCCTGCATTAGCAAGGTAGTGCCAGGAACAGATAAAGGGAGGCTGCATCCACTTGCATCCGTTCTTGAGCTGTCATGTGTAATGCACTGAAACCACAGCTACCTATACGCCACAGGACATAACAGACCTTTCCTTGGTTTACCCCCAATGCTTCACATGCCCTAGTTTAGTCCATTAACAGCACGTCAACCTCTGTATACCACATCGTTCCGATTTACGCTATCTCGTGCGAGCATTTTATTATTATTGTTATTATACTTGATCACCATTTCCTGCTTCAGCGAGGTAGCGTCAGGAAACAGACGAAGAGAAACCCATCCCCCCACGTACACACATATATACATACATGCACACATATGCACCGTACATAGATATATATATACATATCAACATATACATATATACATACATACACATACACATATACACATATACATATTTAGACTTGCTCGCCCCCATCCACTCCTGATGCCACCCCGCCCCACGGGAAAATAGCACCGCCACCCCCC
>JAYMFT010003815.1:0-17241 GCA_038088735.1 Panulirus argus | reverse complement strand
TAAAGGGGAGGCGATGCCCAATTACATCAGGGGAATACTCTTAGATTTGGACAAGCACCTGTGGCGTACTGGTACTTTTAGTTTTGACAATTTTGGAACGTCACTGCCTCTGGGAACACTACGCTGGAGGTGTTAGTGACTTGTCAAGAGTGGGGCACAAAAGGCTACAAAGTGGCTCTGGAGTCTACCAGTTATGTCGAGGGATAAAAGGAACGAGCGATTGAGAGTGATGGCACTGAATGTAAATGGAATGACTGGTGAGGGAGATTGTGGGGAGGTGTAATAGTTGTAGCGTGGATGTGCTAGGGATAGGGGAAACCTATATCTTCGGTCAGTGTGTGTGGAGTGAAAGTGGAAATGATGAATGCAAGTCATGGGAGGGCGTAGAAGGACTGTGGTATGGACTGGAATGAGTGAAAATTATCGGGAGGAGTAAAAGAAGGATGTGCAATTCTGCTATATCCAAGAGTATGGGAGGGTGTTGCAGAGCATGGATGGAATGAATCAAGTATAGCGTGGGTGAAAGGAAAGATTGGGATTGTGAAATGTGCACAGGTATGTGAATATGTGTCTTTGAATATGTAGACTGTACAAGGTAAGGATGAAATGAAGCTTTTCTGGAGGAACTTGAATGACTGTATAAACGGTTTTGAGAATGAGAGAAATGTGGTCGTATTGGGTGATATAAATGCAAAAGTGGGATGAGATGAAATTGGTGAGATAGTTGGTAGATAGGGAGTGCATGGAGTAAATGAGTATGGAATTTATCATGTGGATGTTTGTGCTGAGAGGGGTTTATTTCTTGCAAACACCTTTTTCAGCACAAGATGATCCACAGATATACACGAGTGCAGATATACACGAGTGAGAAATGATGGAAGAGAAGAGCAAAAGGCTTTGATTGACTATGTAGCAACGGATGAAAGATTGAGAAAGGCTATGCTTGGATGCTAGAGTCATGAGAGGATTCTTTGGAAACTCTGACCATTTTGTAGTTCTTGTGTGGAGATGAGGATTAAGGAGAAGTGGAGGTATGGTGTAAGGAACAATGGACAGGCAAAAGTGTTGGCAAGTGAGAAGATGAATCAGGAAATATTCAGGTAGGAGTATGAAAGGAAGGTAACTGAAAGCTTAGATGGAAGTGCAGTGAATGTAGGAATGCAGTCATGTGTGAATGAGGCATTTAAAATGTTTAGAGAAATACTATTAAAGGTTGTGTAATCAGTAGTTGGTTACAAGATAGTGAGATATGGGAATAAAAAGGGCAATACATGGTGGATAGAAGAGATTAGAAATGCTGTGGAAGAGAAGAAAAAGGCATATGGTAAATTGCTCATTAGGAATGTACCAGTGGAAGTTTAGCAAAGGAGGAGGGAAGAATGCATAATATGTAAGTGGAATTATAAGAAGCTGATAGTGGAAAGCAAAGATTTTGGAAGAAAAAGTTAAGTGAAATGTTTGGGGATGATAAGAAAGTATACTAGAATGAGGTGAGAAAGGAAAGAGGCAGATGCAAGAGTGGAAATGTTGATGTGAGAAGTAAGGAAGGGGAATTGCTGAATCAAAAGGAGGAAGTGAAAGGAAGATGAAAAGAGTATTTTGAAGAACTGATGAATGTGGGAGAAGGGGAGACAGCTGTTGTAACATGCATGGGTATGGAAGATGGAAGGAAGAGAATACAAATGCAAGGGCCAGTAGCATAAAGGGAGGTAGGAAGGGCAATAATGAGGCTGAAGGTAAGAATTCACCTGGAGTGGATGGAATTACAGCTGAAATGCTGAAGTATTGAGGAGAAAGTGTGATGGAATGGATGCATTTTATTTGTAATTTAGCATGGAAACAGAAGGTTGTGCCTGAGGATTGGGTGAAAGCTATTATCATTCCTTTATTCAAAGGAAAAGGTGCTAAGGATGTATGTAGCAATTATAGGGGAATAAGTCTGTTAAGTATACCAGGAAAAATGTATGCAAGAATATTAATTGACAGAGTGATGGAAGGTGACTGAATGTAGCATAAGTGAAGAGCAAGGGGGTTTTAGGAAAGTTAGGGGATGTGTGGATCAGATTTTTGTAATAAAGATGACCGTGGAAAAGTATTTAGCGAAAGGTAAGAAGTTGTGTGCAGCTTTTATGGATCTGGATAAAGCATATGGCAGAGTTGAGTGGGATGCTTCGTAGGATGTGTTACGGATATATGGTATAGGGGACTACTGTTGGATTGTGTGAAAGCTTTCTACAGAGGAGCTAATGCATGTGTAGGAATGGATGGAGAGCTAAGAGAAAGTTTTGGGATACATGTAGATGTAGGTGTGAACCAGGGCTGTGTGATGTCACTGTAGCTTTTTAATATATATATCGATGGAGTGATAAGAGAGATGAAAGCAAAACTAGGGAAAAGGAATGCAGAGATGGTGTGTGGCGGTGAGATATGGTGGCTAGTGGCAAGCCTGATTGCGGATGATACTGTGTTGTTTGCTGAGAGTGAAGAGGAGTTGCAGAAGGCTGTAAGTGTGTATTTATGATGTGTGTAAGGGTAGGCAATTGAAGGTAAATGCAAGTAAAAGTAAAGAATGGTGTTTGAAAGGAGACATATTGAATGAATAGATTTGTAAAACTGTGTAGAGTGAAAGAAGAAAGTGTACTAAATTGAGCTGTGGATATAGGGGGGGGGGGGAAAGACTGGAAGTGAAAGAATTTAAGTATCTAGGAGTTGTCTTAGGTAAGTGTGGTGATATGGAAGGAGAGATAAGGGAGAGAGCAGTACAGGGTAGAAGAGTCTTTGGATCCCTTAATAGAATATTAAAGGGTAGACCCTGACCTCTGCAGCCAAAACATGGACATGGAATGAGTCATAGATGTCAAGAATCTAGGCTTTGGAAATGAGTTATTTGAGAAGAGCATGTGGTGTGACTGTATGGAATGAAGAAAGAAATGAAAGGGTGTATGGCAGGGAATGCAAAGGGAGTGAATTTTGGAGGGGTAGAATTGGTGAAACGTAATACTTTAGGTGGTTTGGGTATGTGGAAAGAGTGCAAGACTGGGAGTTTACAAGGAGAGTGTATGCTATTACAATTAAAGGGATTGGTGTGGGTGGAAGACCACCTTTGACTTGGGCAAATAGGGTGGAGGAATACTGGAGGGAGAGAAATAGTGGAAGAATGCATAGAATGGTGTATGCGAGGAAGGCATGTAGGGACAGGGATAAGTGGAGACTCTTTTGCTGTGGCCACTCTTTGATGGAAGTTCCTGGAGAGAACTGGTTTCGAGATGTAGATAGATAGTAACCAAATTATACTGGTTTGAGTATCCCTTATCTGAAAAGCCTGGGACCAGAAGTGTTTCGGATTTTGGATTATTTTGGATTTTGGAATATTTGCATATGCATGAACTAACAGGATGGTATGGAAAGATGGGTTAGGGCTGAGACATACCTCAACATTTTGACTGTTCAATGGTCTTCTTCATGAGATACTGATTCCAGCATTCGGAGGGACTGCGTTCCCCAGCAAGTGATGGTCACCTGTTCGGATACCTTGGCATGTCGCCATCTGATTGTATCACTTGTCCTGCTGCCTCCATTCGTTCACAGCGATCTCCACTGCTTGACGTGACCAGCAGATGAATCCAGACCTTGTGTTAACGTTGTCTTTGGTAGCGATGTAAGCCACATACATTGCTACCTAAGACAATGTTAGCCTAAGGTCTGGGTTCATCTGCTGGTCACGTCAAGCAGTGGAGATCGCTGTGAACGAATGGAGGCAGCAGGACAAGCAATCCAATCAGAGAGCGACACACCAAGGCATCCGACCGGGCGACCATCACATGCTGGGGAACATGGTTCCACCGAATGCTAGAATCAGTATCTCATGAGGAAGACCATTGAACGGTCAAAACGTTGAGGTATGTCTCAGCTCTAATCTGTTTTTTCCCTACCATCCTGTTTTACACATTTGTCATAATGAATAATACATACATAATGAGATATCTTGTGGATGAGACCCAAGTCTAAACACAAATTCCATTTATGTTTCATATATACCTTATACACATAGTCTGAAGGTAATTTATGCAATATTTTTAATGATTTGGGCATGAAACAAAGTTTGTGTAACACGGAACCATTAGAAAGCTAAGGTGTCACAACCTCAGCTGCCCATGTGGAATATCTGTGGTTGTTTGGCATCATCTTCATTCCTGACTCTTTAATTTATATACTATTGATAAACAATCATATTCTTACACTTATTCACACATAGGTATATAACAGTAAGAAAAAATATGAAATACTATTAATGCAAGGAAAAATAATGTGTTTAGATGTGAAATTTTCCACTTTGGATTTTGGATTTTCAGATTAGGGATGCTCGACCAAATAACACTTTGCCATCCAAATTGCCAAAGTTTTGTTCATATCATCTGATAGAACAGTGATTGATAAAAGAAAGAAAAGATTCTGGCTAAAGAAAAGATTCATAGTCAGTCAAAGAAAGAAATAATTATTTTGTCTTTATGCTAACACTCTATATATATCTTCCAAACACCGATGCACATCTTAGATAGTGAAACATTAGACTGAAGATGTAGAACTATTTTTCTATTGGGGTATTTAATAAAGTAGGTAGTAGTCGGTAGGCAGCCACCGACCATAGAGGTATATTACCATTACTACCCACCTGGGTATTAGGGGATTAGTGAAGGCTGTGTAGTGAGCCAGCACTTCAGTGGTGGTAAAGTTGCACTTCTCTGACCCAGGTAGCTGTCTTTTCTTTTTGCCTCACCCACACGTGGACTGCTGGCATTCTTTCCGCAAACATACAGTCTCTCCTTGTCACACATAACACTTGATAACACCTACCTTACACAGCTCATTCTTCATAACTATATTTTCCTGTGGTGAGTGCTCTGTGCTAACCCTGCCTTTTGTCAAAATGTTAAGAGCAATAGATTGAAGTAGTAGATAGGAACAGATAAGAACATAAGACATGAGCATTTATTAGAAACATTAGGTAGAAGTAGTAGGTAGGAACATTAGGTGGGAGCATTAGGTAGAAGTAGTAGGTTGGATCATTAGGCAGGAATTTTAGGTAGAAGTAGTAGGTATTGACATAAGTTATGAGTTCTCTGAAAACACTGTGCTAGATTTGCCCTCTGCCAGTGACCTGTTAATGATTATACAGTAAAGGCTAAAATTCTGCACTGGATTACACCAGTTTTGGAGACTATTTTCCACAGCCACCCCTTGGGGAAGTTTCTGAAGGAAATGGTTGTCAGAAATGTAGATAGGTAGATGGATATTAGATAATGTCATAAAAGAATGATAAAACAAGAAACATGGTATATTCCTTAACTCAACCAGGGGGAAAAAAAAAAGTTTTGATGGTAGCGTGATGGTAACATTGTGGTAAGGTCTGGAAACAGCATAATGTTGACGTGTCTCTCTGGGAGGTGGTGTCACCTTATTCTTATTGAGTTTTGGTGCACCTGCTTTTTAAATTAAGATAAAGTCCACCATGCCCCACAGATTTCCATTGCTTCTGAAGATGATTATGAAGTTTCATGATCTTTGCCCATCCTTATTATTACTATAATCATAATAAGAGCTTGTTGAGTGATGAATTGATGAGTGAGACCAAAGATTTAAACAATTTAAGGAGTATTATTTCTTCCCTGTACTTAGGAATGGAAAAATGATTTTACTTTTACAAAATCATTGTGAAATATATTTGAAATATAATTTGTATTCTTGTTCAGTTATGTGGTATATTCCTTAACCAGGGAGAAATTAAAAACTTGTGGTGGTTGCATGTTGGTAACATTGTGGTAAGGTCTAAAAACAGCATGATGTTGACGTGTCTCCCTAGGTGGTGGTGTCACCTTATTCTTTTTGTGTTTTGGTGCACCTGCTTTTTAAATCAAGATAAAGTCCACCATGCCCCTCAAATTTCCATTGCTTCTGAAGACAGTTATGTAGTTTCATGATCTCTGCCCATCCTTATTATTACTATAATCATGATAAGAGAAGTGACGAAAGATATCGAACCAGTTTTATTGTTGATAGGACTCATTGAGTGATGAATTGATGGTTAACACCAAAGATTTATACAAATTTGAAGAGTATCATTTCTTCCCCATACTTAGGAATAGAAGTAATAATCTTACTTTTACAAAATCATTGTAAAATATATTTGAAATATATTTTGTATTCTTGTTCAGTGATGTGGTATATTCCATAACCAGGGAGAAATAAAAAACTTGTGGTGGTTGTGTATTGTTAACATTGTGATACAGTCTAAAAAGAGCATGATGTTGATATGTCTCCCTAGGTGGTGGTGTCACCTTATTCTTTTTGTTTTGGAGCACCTGCTTTTTAAATTAAGATAAAGTCCACCATGCCCCACATATTTCATTGCTTCTGAAGTGATTATGTAGTTTCATGATCTCTGGCCATCCTTATTATTACTATAATCATAATAAGAGCTTGTTGAGTGATGAATTGATGGGTGACACCGAAGATTTATACAATTTGAAGAGTAAAATTTCTTCCCTGTAATAAGGAATAGAAATTATAATCTTACTTTCTGCAAAATCATTGTGAAATATATTTGAAATATATTTTGTATTCTTGTTCAATGAGTATACATCATGATGAAAATTTTTGTTAAACTGTAAATTAATAACATTATTTTTCCTCAACAACTTAGTATCATATACTATCTGCATGGCTGTTGCCAAATTCTGAGTGTATTAGTCTACTGTGCTTGAAAATAAGGTCGACTTTATGGATTGAAATGACAGTGTACATTTCTGCTTGATATTTTCTCTTAGTTTCATACATTTTTAGTTTTCTTTATTAATGTTTTATGTATTTATGCTTCTTCTACTGAAGAGCTGAATCAGTACAGTGACAACAAGAATAGTCATATAATTGTAACTTACTGGCAGTGTTTGTGATTAAGGTTTGGGAGAGATATCTGGTCCCCATAATACATTTGATAAGGGCCGCTCATATGCAAACTTCTAAAGTCCTTTGTTCATATGCAAAATTTAGTCTGTTAATTTCATTGCTACAGCCGTACCACTAAGCATTTAGGTAATATGTTAGAACTCCCCACCTCAGCTGGCTGATACATTGTCACTGAATAAAACATTATATTTATCACGTTTTGCGTTTTATCACTTTCAGAGTCAATTCCATGATTATCTGAATAAAAATGATGTACTTTTCATTACTTTCATACATTTCTTTTGCTATTTATGGCTTCTTGTAACACCTATATGTACAATATTAATGAAGTTGCATCTATGATGTCAGTCTCTTTTCTCGTTTCCATTAAGAGAATTTTTTTTTCACTTTTATGTAAATCGGGTTTCCCAGAACATACTCTGGGTATAGGGAAGAAAGAATACTACCCATGTACTCCCTGTATTTTGTACAAGGTGACTAAGAGGGATGCGATTGGGGGAGAGGTGCTGGAAACCCAACCCTTCTTGTATTTCAGTTTCTAGAAGTTGAAACAAGAGGAGTCAAGTGAGGATGGCTTATCCTCCTTGAAGGCTCAGGTTAGGGTGTCTGAATGTGTATGGATGTAACCAAGATGTAGACAAAATTATAGATAGGTTGTATGTATGAGGATATGAACCTGGATGATTTTGATTTGAGTAAAACAAAGCTCAAGGGTAAAGAGAAAGAGAAAGAATGGCTTGGGAATGTCTTACAGGTAAAGTCAAGAGCTTGTGTAAGAGCAAGAGCTGCAGATGGGGTAACACTACTGCTGAAGCAGGGGTTGTAGTAATGAGTGAAAAAGTGTAAGGCAATGAGCTCCAGACTGAGGTGGGTAAATATTGTGGTGAATTATGAGAGATAAGTGATTATTTGTGCTTATGCACCTGACTATGAGAAGAAAGATCATGAGAGACAAGTGTTTTGGGAGCAGCTGAATGACTATGACAGCAGTGTTGAAGCAAGAGACTGAATACTAGTGATGGATGATTTTTTATGTATGAAAGTTAGTAATGTGGCAGTTTAGGGTATAACTGGGGGGGCATGGTAAACAGAAATGGTGCACACCTTATGAAGTTGTGTGCTGAAAAATGATTGGTGATTAGGAATTCTTGGTTTAAGAAAGAAGGACATACATAAGTATACATGCATGAGTAGGGAAATGGGTCCATCTATCTATCTTTCTATCTATCTATCTTTCTTTCTATCTATCTATCTATCTATCTATCTATCTATCTATCTATCTATCTATCTATATCTCTGATGCCTGTTCTAACTGGAACTCCTCAGGAGGGTACCCACGGCAATTAAGTCTCTATAATTAGTGAACTCTAGTGCCACTTCTTGGCCTTTAGTACCTCACCCATAACAGGCCACTGGGGGAAGGCAGCTTTAGCATAGTGTTTGCAGAGGAAAGTTGGTAAGCAGGCATTACCGAAGTATAAGCTAATTGATAGGTGTGCAAAAGAGAGACTCTTGGATGTGAATGTGCTGAGAGGGGCAACTGGAGGGATGTTTGATCAGTACGTGCTGGAGATGAGGGTAAAGATTTGTAGGAGTTTTCAGAAAAGAGCACATAATGTGAGTGAAAAGAAGCTGGTGGGAGGTAAGTGAGCTTGAAAAAGAGGTTTGTGTAATGAAATACTAGGAGAGGTTGAGTGTAGAATGGCAAAAGGTGAGAGTAAACAAAGCTATGGAAGTGGGTTAGGAAAGGGAAGTATTTACAGAAGCAGTGCAGCCTTATGTGAGAGAAGTTTGTTACATTTGGGATGGGAGGTTGAGAAAGGGTGGTGAGTCATTGGATGCTAGTGAAAGAGAAAAGAAAGGTTGTATGGGTAGTACATGCAGGAAAGGAGGGCGAGCAAAGAAGAGTTGGGGTGAAAGAGCATCAGCAAACTTCGGGGAAAATAAGGACATGTTTTGGAAGGAGGTTAATAGTGTGAAAAAATGAGAACAAATGGAAACAACATAAATGAAGTGGTAACAGGCAGTGACGAGGTAAAGAGAAGGAATGAGTACTTTGAAGACTTGTTGAATGTATTTGATGATAAGATTGCAGATGTAGGGTGTTTGGGTTGGGGAAGTATGTGAATTAGAGAGTCATGGCAAGTGTTTTTGTGGAGAGAGAAGAGGTGGCAAAAGCTGCACATAAAAAGCAATGTGACAAGGCAGCTGGAGTGGATAGTATTGTAGTTAGATTTCTTACAAAAGGGGGGACTGTTGTTGATTGGTTAGTTAGGGTTTTCAGTATATGTATGGATCATGGTAAGGTGTCTGAGGATTGGCAAAATGCATGTGTAATTACATTTTATAATGGCAAGGAGGACAAAGATGAGTGTTTAAAGCACATATGTACAAGGTTGTTGAATGTACTTATCAAGCTGTATGGGAAAGTGTTGAATGAAAGGGTTGTAGCATGCATAGGACATCAGATTAAGGAGGAATATTGTGGCTTCAGGAGTGATATAGGATGTGTGGATATGGTGCGTGCTTTTACTATTGTATGTGAAAATACTTGAGAGAAACAGAAGGTCTTGTATGAGACATTTGTGGAACTTGAGAAAGCTTATGATAAAGTTGATAAAGACATTTTGTGAAATGCCACATGAATATATGTTGAGAGAGGAAAGCTATTAAAAGCAGTAAGAAGTATTTATCAAGAGCAAGGCATATATGCCTGTAGTTAGGGAGGAGGGTGAGTGTTTCTAAGTGAAGGTTGTTCTTTGGCAGGGGCATATGATGCCATCATGCTTGTTTGATTTGTTATGGGTGGGTGATGAGGGAGGTAAATGCAAGGGTCTAGGAGTTGGGGCCATGTATGCAGTCTGAAGGGGCCTAGGAAGTGTCTGTTGATGTTTGTGTATATTGAAGATTATGAATGATTAGTCAATAACACAGTCAACCCACACCTCATTTAACACAAGACTTTCACCAGCAGTTCTGTTTTCACCAAACCATTTTCCATGACTTTTGCACTGCAAACCTAAGTCCCAAACACCCTATATTTCCTGCGTTATCCTCTAGCACAATTCAGGAGTCTTTCAAAATACTTATCCATCTCCTCTTCACCTTTTCATTGCTTCTTATCACTTCTCCATCTGTTCCTCTCCAAGTACTCCCATTTATTCACTTCAAAATATTCTATTAATCTCCCTGAAGTTTACTGATACTCTCACCTCATCTCTCATTTGCCTCCTTTTTCATTTGCCTCCTTTTTCAGCCCCTAGATTTTCCTCTTACCCCTCAGCCATTTTCTTTTGTACATCTGATCACTTACATTCCTTCCCTGCAGGTAATGCCCATACACCTCTCTTTATTCTTTCAATAGCTACTTACCTTTCTCATCCTATCACTCACTATCCATTTTCACACACCCTCATTGCACCTTCCACATGCTATGTACTTCTACATTTTTAAGCACTTTCTTTGAATGCCTTCCATTCTTTGCCCACTCCCCATAGAATCTTTTTCTCTCTCTTTTCTCTCACCAGTTGCCATTCTTCACCCAATCTCTCTTGGTATCTCCCCACACATGCCTCTTTCTTGAGTTTACTTACAAGACTTTCTTCCCACCCAGGTCATTTCCTCTTTCTCAAAAGTCACAGCAAGCTTCACCCTAACCTCCGCCAAAAAATGTACAGACACCCAACAATCTACTTATCTCAGCACATTTGCATCTAAAAGTCTCTTTTTAGCACATCTGTCCATTAGTAAATAATGCAACTATTCCTGTTGACCTTCAACCACACTCACTAATGTAAGCTTAGTATGTCTTTTTAAGTCTTGTATTCCCAGTCACTGGTCCTTTTTCAGCACACAACCATGCAAGTTGTTCTCTATTTTTGTTCACAGTTAGGTATCCTTTGCCCCCTATTTATAAACACACTCAGCTTGCATGAGGTTACATTGCAAGTGAAACCTTACTTTTGGTGAGGTATTAACATTGTCATTGAACGAAAAACATTGCAGTCTCTTTAGAAGATCTCTTCACAACAAAGGAATCCATCATATTCCTGGTACTGATTGTAACATGGCCTGGGGGAGCCTTAAGAAAGGGGTTCTGGGGTTTTAATTAATAGTAAAAAGTACACGAATACATTCATTAGTGTGCACATGTAAAGGTGTTAGATTCTCCATTAAGGTGGCAACACCAAATGTGAGGAGTCCACCTATTCATTAGATGAAATTATTTGCAAATTGTCTCTTTAGAATTCCAGCAGAAATTATTTAAGAAGGCTTTATTGTTAGTCAAAACAATGACATACCTTAATTGAGAGTAGGGGCCCTTAAGATGTTTTATTTATTTTGTTGTACAGGCAAAAAAATCAGGTTGGAGGAAGCCACAGGGGCCCTTAAGATGTTTTATTTATTTTGTTGTACAGGCAAAAAAATCAGGTTGGAGGAAGCCACAGCCAAAAAAAGGAGGGAAGTCGAAGTCAAAGTCTCAGCCACAAAAGAAAAAGCAGCATCAGCAACCCACAAGTAAAAAAGATGAGGAGCACCAAGAGGAAAGGAAAGACAAGAGTAAGAAATATAAACTGATTTCTTATCTTTTCTGGTTTACTTTAGACCTTGAGTGTATAGTAACTAAACCTTGCTTTTGCTTAATCTTTTAGCTTAGATGATCTGTATGAGGTATAACACCAGTGGGAGAGGATTTAACTTTTGTTATAGTATTCAAATGGATCAATGAATTATGACCTATGTGGCATAGTGAGTTTTATTTTTTGCTAACATTACTTTTCACCAATAAAAATGGTTCACATCTGTTGTGTGTGCCTTTGAAGTTTTGATGCTATTGCATCTTATTTTATTGCAGTCTCATACAATTGCTTGCTTTGTACCCACTGTAGGATAATCACAGGCAAATTCAGTTTCCTTTGCAGTAAGTATCTTTTTCATTTTCTTTTCACCTTTAACCTGTAAATGGCACCTGATCCTAGATGACTCTTTCTCATTTGCCCAAAATGAAAAAATTCTGAAAAATACTTTTTCTTAATAGAACATATGTGTATTGCCCTTCTGTAAAGAAAACCTTTAAAAAATAGTATTTTTCTTTTATTTTGGAATGGTAGGGTTTTAGATGGACTGTGTTGAGGTGGATGGGCAGTCAGTGTAAGATACTATAACTGTTTTTCTAGGTGTGAATTCTCATGCTTATACTGAATATTTTTTTTTTTTTTGCCATTCTCCACATTAATGAGTTAGGACTAGGAACAGTTGAAGAATTGGTCTCATTCACTCCATTCAGTCTCTAACTGTCAAGTTAAGCCACTGAAACCACAGCCTGCTATCCACCATAGAGTCCAACACTTCCCTCTGTGGTTTCCCCATACCACTCCTATACCCTGGTTCAGTCCTTTCCCCCTATAAACTAAATCGCTTCATTTCACTCAAACTCATGCATGCCTTACACCCTTCTATTTGTTTAGGCCATGAGCACCCAAAATCTTTTTCATACCATCTTTCCATCTCCAGTTTGTTTCCCCCATTTTCTTTGTCTTCTCCATTTCTGACACTTATACCCCTTTTGTCAATATCTCTTCACTCATTCTTCCCTTATGTCCAAACAGTTTAGCACACTGTCCTCATTTCTCTTAACCATTCTGTACATATTACCACATCTCTCTTTTATTCCATCATTTCTTAATCAATCCTCCTCACATTTTATTTCCAACACATTCACCTTTTTCCCTACTTCCTCATCTAGAGCCCATGCCTCTTATCCATACACCATTGTTCATAATATTACGCCTTCAAACATCATTGTCTTTGCCCTCTCAGATAGTGACTTCTCAACACATTACTCAATTCTCCCAGGACCTTTGCCTCTTCACCTGTCCTGTGACTCACTTCAGCTCCAATGGTTCCATTAGCTGCCATGTCCATTCCCAGGTAACTAAAGCAGTTTACTTACTCCAAGTTTTCTCCATTCATATTCAAACTGCAAATGACTTGTCTCTCTCCACTCCCACCTTTCTCTTTCCACACACTTCCAGACTCAGAAACCAACTTCTGCAATTGAATCTGCCACCAGTGCCATGTCATTAGCACACAATAACACTCTCCCAAGCCCCTCTACCCTTGACAGACTGCATACCCACCATCTCTCCAAAACCTTTGCATTCACCTCCCTGAGACCACCCATCCATAAACAAATTAAACATTCATTATGACATCACACCCCTACTGCAGACCCACCTTTGCCAGGAACTACTCACCCTTACTTCTGATTAGGAAACTAACTGTCTGCAAGCAAATATTTAAATTGCAGTAATATTCATGGATAAGGAAATGTTCAGTAAGCTATTTATATCTTACATATGGCCAAAACTAGAATATACATCTCAGGATTGGTCACCACACTTAAAGAAGCACATAGAGCTAACAGAGAAGATTTAGAGAAGAGCAACAAGTATAATACCAGAATTAAGGGAGCTGAGTTACAGGTGAAGGCAAGAGGTCTTAAGTTTGACTACCTAGGAAGGGATAAGAATGATCGTATCAGAACATTTTTATTTTTAGGTGGTGGTGAAGACAGTGATTGATTTTTTGAGAGATGTACAGGTAGTACAACCAGATAACATAATATTAAAGTAAGTTGTAAACTTGTTCAAAAAGATGGTAAGTACTTATATAAATCTGAGTGATGGATGAATGAAACTTAACGAATAAAGACGTGGTAAATGCATACAGCATACAGAAATGTAAAGAGTCGTATGATCGTAGAGAATGTTCAAGAGACTGAGCCTCACAGGTGTGAAACTCTCTCCCAGTACAGTAAAAATAGGTAATGACAGTTAGTTGATTACCTGAGAGTACTATAAACAATAGACCAATTTGATAATGTATCACAGCAGGGTCACAGCAGCAGCCAGAGCGTTTAGAGATGGTGGAGGAAAAAGGCGATCAGGACACAGATGAAGATGACTCTCCATCCCATTCTGATGAATCAGTTGCTGAAGAAGCAGACACAGAATCCCATAAGGAGGATAAGGTAAGAAAATTTGTAAATATGTGTTAGGTGTAAGTTATAAGAATGTGGCTACTTTTTAGTAACAGTCTTTATATTGTCAGGTAGCATTTGGTTTGCACAGTTTTTGATGATAATTCAGAAGAACTGTATGCTACTCATACAAGGTAAATATACAAAAAGCAAGTTGTCTTAATGTAAGGTTGATGATTTCAGATGAATATTGGTGGTTACACCAATTGCTTTGTGATGTTTAGGTATCAAATAAAATTAATGTAGATTAGATGCATGCACCTGATACCATGTTATTAGAAATGCATTTATTAATAAGACAAAATTAGGCTACATCTATTTATAATGTATTTTGTTATTATTATTATCATATTTTTCATACATTTGCCATTAAATGCATTAGCAAGTTAGCACCAGGAATAGGCAAAGAAATGGCTTCATTCGCTCACATCAAATCTATAGCTGTCATGTATGATGCACCAAAAAGAGCCCTCTATCCACAATCACCCTCAAGAGACCTTTTTTTGGCTTTCCCCAACCTCTTTGTGTACCCAGGTTCAGCCCATTCACAGCATGACAGCCCCTGTAAACCACATCTCTCCAATTTGCTCAATCCCTTGATTACCATGTACCCTTCTACATGTTCTGGCTCTAAGTCTTCAAAGCATCTTTCACTCTATCCTTCCACCTCTTCCCTGATTTTCTCCTTTTTCTTTTTCCCTCCACTTCTGACATGTATACCCTCTTAGTCATCTTTTCCTCATTCATTCCCTCCATATTTCTAAACCATTTCAGCACACCCTCTTCAGCTCACTCAGGCATACTAATAATGATTATTTATTTTTATTTATTTTACTTGACTGCTTTTTCCCGCATCAGTGAGGTAGCGCCAGGAAACAGATGAAGAAAGACCCATCCACTCATACACACAAATATATATATATATATACATGCACAAAAATGCACAATACATACATAGGAGATAGGGGAGAAAGAATACTTCCCACGTATTCCCTGCGTGTCGTAAAAGGCGACTAGAACGGAAGGGAGTGGGGGGCTGGAAATCCTCCCATCCAGTTTTTACTTTTCCAAAAGAAGGAACAGAGAAGGGGGCCAAGTGAGGATTTTCCCTCTAAGGGTCAGTCCTCTGTTCTTAACGCTACCTCGCTAGCGCGGGAAATGGCGAAAATGTATAAACATGTATGTGTTTTAGATTTGAACAGTCGTCAGCGGCGACCGCTGGTGGCCTAACGTATAGCTTCATGGATGCTAGCAAAGGGGACACATCGCCTCGATCACAGAAAACGGGTCCGAGGTGGATAGTTTGTGTCCAGTCAGGATGTTGGAACGGTGTTCTCCTTCAAATGGTTCCGGGTTCGATCCCAAGCATATATAGGTGAAATAGTTTATATCGATATCATACGTTAATGAACGTTGTCCATATATATATATATATATATATATATAAGCGGGTGTTTGTGCATATATATGGAGTGATATAACTAAGAGAGGGGAACGGAAACACGTTAAACAACAGCAATTCGTTTTTTGGTTAAGGTCCATAAAGTGCGATAGCCCAGAGACAATGGGCTACTGGAGGTGCAGGATTATGGTGAAGAGGAGGTAAAGTGAGGTGGGTCGAGTAATACGAGACAGGTTTGGCAGGGTTCCTGTGATGCTGGTGATGGTAGGCGTCAGATGAAGTAGGAGCATGTGGAAGAAGTGCGTGGCTGCCGAAACGACGTGGAACTCCGGTAGGAGGTGGTGGGTGTGGCCCGCGTCACGGCTCCTGAAGTGTGCGGCGGCTGTCGATTTGTGATAGGGAAGCAGGGGGCTCCTGGATATGTGCTAGGGATGCAGGAGTGCCTCAGGCGTGGCCATAGGTCCCTTTTTGTTACAGCTGCTGCTCGTGTCGGGGGGAGGCGATGTTCCATGCGAGTCCTGCCGAAGGTGGACGTCGGAGATGAGGCACCACAGTGAAACCTGCCATTAAGATGAAAGCGTCAGGAGTCACGTTAGGACATATACAGACGGAGGAGACGCCCTAAGGACGGCTTGAGTCTGGAGTCACATGGCCAAGACTTCAGGTACCAGAATGGTACACGTTGTCTAGTACTGAGTCGACTGCCTGGCTGCCTTGCTGCGGTCCAGAGGGAGCCTGGCTCTCGTGGGAACGGGGTGGGATAACGAGCCCAACCCCCTAGGTCCCTCACCACCGGCGGGCCGCCCTAGAGCACAGGGCTCTCACCTTCTGAGTTGTAGGGAGGTTTGATCTCAAACAACTTGCTGAGGTGATACTCGGATAGTTAAGTGGCGGTGAGGTCAGGTCTGTGAGGGATAGCTATTCTCAAAATGAATTAGAGACGTCAGGAATAAAGTATTGAAACTGAAACTGAAATGAAGCCGAATGTCGCAAGCTTCTGATCCTCCCCATACTGGCCAGACATTATGTAAATAATATTGATGTTGTGTTGAAGGAATATCCTAACTTCCTTAGGATTCAGTAAGCCACAATGTAATATCTATATGTATTCGCGACACTTGCCAGGGGTACCTAGTGACAGTATTAGGATCCCGATTCTTCTGTCAAGGAATAAAGCATTGAAACTGAAAAAAAAAAAGTTATCTAAACTGTTGGACTTGAGATTAAGTCCGTAAGAACGGCGCCTCTCGTGGAAATAGTCAGGTCATCTATAATTACAGCGGCATCTTTTGATCTGCCACCGCCGAACATCGAGTTAGGGTGTCAGGTATTAATAATGCAGGTGCAGCCATGGGTTGGGCAACCAAACACATTTTTTCGGGGATGATTAGGTCACGTGAGGTCACACGCTGTCACTTGCCACCCAGTCAAGGCTTCGTCATTAAGGTGACACATGGGACGACATTGGGGTCGCAACAAATACTTTGGACACTTGATAGCTATAGTAATCGGTCAAGGGTACCACGGAGGCCCAAAACCGTGGCTTATAGGAATCCATACTACTGGAAGTAGTGCAGCCTTTAGAAAGGTCCTGGGATATATATATATATATATATATATATATTATACCTGGGGGTAGGGGAGAAAGGGTACTTCCTACGTATTCCCTGCATGTCATAGAAGGCGACTAAAAGGGGTGGGAGCGGAGGGCTGGAAATCCTCCCCTCCTGTTCTTCTTTTCCAAAAGAAGGAACAGAGAATGGGGCCAAGTGAGGATTTTCCCTTTAAGGATCAGTCTTCTGTTCTTGACGCTACCTCGCTAACGCGGGAAATG
>JAYMFT010003804.1:0-17241 GCA_038088735.1 Panulirus argus | reverse complement strand
TTTTTTTATATATATATATATATATATATATATATATATATATATATATATATATATATATATATATATATATAAAAATGAAGGCTCCAATCATGGACAAAAGTCCACATCAAGGCCAGGCCTTGATTGAAATGTAGAGAAAATTAAGAAATGGAAAAAGAAAAGACAAGGGAAGGTATTTACAAATTTTTGAGAAAGTGAAAGACATCTTTTGAAATGTGCCAGGTCATACTCATTGGGAAAGACTTGAGAAGGTAGAGTTTCAAAGCTTCGACCTGTAGGGAAAGAAGCAGTTATTGAAATGGCACACCCTTGAGTTACTGATGGCCACACAATAATCATGTGATGCAGCAAATTGCCAAGTATTGTGTGGTCTAGCTAGTGGTGGGGGCATACAAGCAGCTGGCTCTTGGGAACAAAAACCAAAGTAATACCTATAGAGGAGGGAAAGTGAACTAACATTGCAGCAAAGGGCAAGGGGGCCAAGTTTGGAAATTAGCCAGGGACAGTTTATAAGTCGGACCACTTTCAACTCAACTCTGTCGAGTAAGGATACAGAGCTAGAACCACCCCAAATGTGAGAGCAGTACTCCATACAAGGACAAATCATCCCTTGTATATAAACAGAGCATCTGTTGAGAAGAGAAGTTAGGACATCTAAACAGGACACCCAATTTCGTAGAGGCAGACTTAGCTATTCCCATAATGTGGGATTTCCAAGAGTGAATGGATGTTACAGTAATATCAAGTATGTTCATTGAGTCAAGAGGTGGAATTACAGAACTGTCAAAGGAGAGACGAGGGTTGTGAGGAGTTTTCGACAGAGATGGGTAGAAATTGGGTCTTGGAGGCATTAAACTTTATTAGATTTTGTGTACCCCGCTGAGATATCCAGTTCAAGTCTGAGTTTATTGAGGAAGCTGTGTCAAGATGAGATGCAGATTGAGTGAGAGAAGAAGGAGCAGAATACATATATATATACATACAAATTCATATACATATATATATATATACACATGTACATATTCATACTTGCTCACCTTCATCCATTCACTTCACCACCCCACTGCATAGGAAACAAGCATCGCCACCTCCTGCATCAGTGAGGTAGCACCAGGAAACAGACGAAAAAAGGCCACATCGAATCACACTCATTCTCTAGCTGTTGTGTGTAATGCGCTGAAACCACAGCTTCCGATCCACATCCAGGCCCCACACTCCTTTCCATGTTTCACATGCCCTGGTTTAGTCCAATGACAGCACGTCAACCCTAGTATACCATGTCGTTCCAATTCAATCTATTCCACGCACGCCTTTCACCCACCTGCATGTTCAGGCCCCGATTGCTCAAAATCTTTTTCACTCCATCCTTCCACCTCCAATTTGGTCTCCTGCTTCTCCTTGTTCCCTTCTCCTCTGACGCACACACACACACACATATTAATTTATTATACTTGACTGCTGTTTCATGCATCAGCGAGGTAGCGTTAGAAAACAGATGAAGAAGGAACCATCCTCTCATGTACACACATATATACATACATGCACAAGTATGCACAATACATACACATGCATATATACATACATACATATACACATGCATATATACATATACACATGTACATCTTCATACTTGTTCGCCTCCATCCATTCCTGATGCCGCCCCACCCCACAGGAAATAGCATCGCCACCCCCTGCATCAGCAAGGGAGCACCAGGAAACAGACGAAAAAGGCCACGTTCCCTCACACTAAGTTTCTAGCTGTCATGTGTGTCATGTGTAATGCACAGAAACCACAGCTCCCATCCACATCCAGGTCCCACAGACCTTTCCATGGGTTACCCCAGACATTTCATATGCCCTGGTTCAGTACTTCAGTACATTGACAGCACATCAATCCCAGTATACCACATCATTCCATTTCACTCTATTCTGTGCATGCCTTTCACCTTCCTGCATGTTCAGGCTCCGCCCGCTCAAAATCCCTTTCACTCCATCCCTCCACCTCCAGTTTGGTCTCCTGCTTCTCCTTATTCCCTCCACCTCTGACACATATACACTCTTTGTCAACCTTTCCTCACTTATTCGTTCCATATGTCCAAACCATTTCAACACATCCTTCTCTGCTCTCCCAACCTCACTTTGTATTGCCACAAATCTCTCATGAGCTTTCTTACTTACTCTGTCAAACCACTTCACACCACATAGTGTCCCACATAGTGTCTTCAAACATTCCATTTACAACACATCCACCCTCCTCCTCACAACCCTATTTATTGACTATGCCTCACAACAGTATTATATTGTTGGAACTACTATTCCTTCAGGGATACCCATTTTTGCCCTCCAACATAATATTCTCTCTTTCTACACATTCTTCATTTCTCCAAGAACTTTTGCCCCCTCCCCATCTTATGACTCACACATCACCATTTTCTGCTTTAGCAAGGTAACATCAAGAACAGATGGCTGAGCTTTAGATAGGAAAAATCCTCACTTAGCCCATGTCTCTGTTCCTTCTTTTTGAATAGTAAAATAGGAAGGGAAGACTTCCAGCCCCTCACTCCCACCCATTTAGTCTTCCTTTTCCAAAAGCCTCCACAAATCTTCATCCTTGCCTCCTTTAATGAAATAATGATCAGACATCCCACCTGCTACCCCTCTCTGCACATTGACATCCAAGAGTTTCTCTTTTACACGCCAGTCATTTAGCATGAAATCTTACATTCTTTCCTACCCACATACATATGCTTATGTATGTCCCACTTTTTTAAACCAGGTATCCCCAATCACCAGCCCTTTTTTAGCACACACCTCCATAAGCTGTCCACCTTTTCCATTCACCTGACTGATTACACCATGCCCCCCAATTATACCTTCAACTGCCACATTACTCACCCTCATATTTAATTCACATATACCTGATCACAAGCATTAAAATTGTTGACACACTCATGGCCAGGTGTATAAGCACTAATAATTACCCACCTCTTTGCAGTCCACTGTTATTATTACATACATCAGTCTGGAGCATACATCCTTACACTCACACATCCCCACAACTCCTGCTTTTAGCAGTAGTTCTACCTTTTTCATAACTTTTACTCTCATTCATACTTCTGACTTTATGCCTAAGACATTCCCAAACCATTCTTCCATGTACCCTTTAGCTTTGTTTCACTTAAAGCCAGAACGTTAAAGTTCTTTCAATCAGTCATACAACCTATCTCTCCTTTCCTTTAATCATTGTTACATCCACACACATTCAGACACTCCAACCTGAGCTTTTGAGAAGAAAGGGCACTCCTCACTTGGCTCCTTTTTCTATTTTATCTTTTAGAGATTGAAATTTTGGAAAGAGAAGGTTTCCAGTGTCTCTTTCTCTGCCTGGCCCATCTTAGTTGCCTTCTATGACACACAGAGATTATGAAGGTAAAATTCTTTCTCCATACTTAACCTTCCTGCCCCAGGAGTCTTTTATCCATATGAGGCTCCTGCACACATCCACCAGTTGGGACCAAAGGTCATAAGGTGTTGTGTCGAGTGCACTTACGTGTAGAAAGTGCAGGGCAACTGAGTGGTCGTGCTTAGTGTTCTTATGGTAGGTGTATTGTGGGCATGAAGGGTCTTGGGATATGGTGAGCTGATGTTTGTAGTGATGGATGGTGTCCAGAGCATAGATGGTAGTGTGACAAATTTTTGTCTCAGGAGTGTGGTTTCAGATGGGTGTATTTCTGGTGGATTAGAGTTTATGACTGAGTTGGGAGGTTGCTTGTTTTGTGCTTGTTGGGTAATTTCTTTGTGTATGTGTTTTGTTAGTATTATGTTTATTAGGGGTGGGGGGGGAGCTCTGTTAGTAGAGGTTATTGAAGTGCAAGGCAGGAGTGAGATTTTTATTTCTACTTAGGGGTTGATGAATAGTTGTGATAGTGGTTCGGGCATTCCGTTTCCTGTACCAACTTGGCAAGCATTGGAAACAGAAAGCCTTATACAGTTAATTTTTCTGCTAAAGATGGAAAACTTCCACCTGCTAATTGTTCTGAATATGGTGACTGCAGAAAGCTGTTGACATTAAAGTGAACTGTTGAAATGCAAAGGAAAAAATGAGAAGGTAATAAAAAAGATTAGTTGAGAAATTAAAGTGGAAATCTTTACTTTCAAGGAAAGTTATGTGGATTAATACAAGGTGAGTTGGAGGTGCAAGCAGTTTAAGAATGAATTATAAAACATATGGGGCAGGTTGTGGTGGAATGAAGATTTAAGAAAGTTGTTGGAGAAAAATTGTCTGAAAGGGAAAGCATAGTCTGATTCATTTAATATGTAGAAGTAGATGAAAGGCTGAGGAAGATGGCATTAAATGCTAGAGTTGTGAAAGGATTATTTTGGAGATTTTGACCATTTTGCTGTTCTTATGGAGGTGAGGATCTGAGAGTTGTGGAGTGTAGCATAAGAAAGAATGGAGAGTTGAAAGTTTTGACAAGCGAGAAGATGAATCAGAAAGAATGTGAGGAGGAATATGAAAGAAGGGCAACAGAAAGTTTATATGAAAGTGCAGTAAATGTATGTATGCTGTCATGTGTGAAAAAGGTGTTTAAAATGTTTAGAGAATGACTGTTAAGCTTTTTAGAATTAGTAGTAGGATAAAAGGTTTAGAGATATAAAAATGGAAATGCATGGTGGATAGATGAGATTAAAAATGCTGTGGAAGAGAAATTAGCTTATGGTCAATTGCTCAAGTGGAATGTACCAGTAAAAGTTCAGCAAAGGAGGAGGGAAGAATATAAAATATATCCACGGAATGTTAAGAAGCTCGTAGCAGAAAGCAAAGAAAGAGTAGATGAAGGTTTTGGAAGGAAGCTGAGTGAAAGTTAAGAGAAAATGCCTGGAGTGGGTGGGATTATGGCTGAAATGTTGAAATATAAAGGAGAAAGTGTGATAAGAGTGGATGCATTTGATATTTAATTTAGCATGGAAGCAAAAGGTTGTGCCTGATGATAGGGTGAAAGCTATTATTATTCCTTTATTCAAAGGAAAAGATGCTACGGATGCTTGTAGCAGTTATAGTACACCTGGAAACGTGTATGCAAGAGTTTAGTTGATAGTGAAAGTGACTGAATGCGGAGCAGAATAAGAGAGGAGCAAGAGGGTTTTAGGAAAGGTAGAGGATGTGTGGATCAGATTTTTACAGTGAGAATGATTGGAAAAGTATCTAGTGAAATGTATGAAGCTGTATGCAGCCTTTATGGATCTGGAGAAAGCGTATGACAGAATTGAGTGGAGCGGTTAATAGGATGTTACAAGGATATATAGAGTAAGGGAACAACTGTTGGATAGTGAAAACCTTCTGTAGAGGAGCAAATGCATGTGCAAGAGTGGATAGAGAGTTGAGCAAAAGTTTAAGTATGCATGTGGGTGTGAAGCAGGGTTGTGTGATGTCTCCAAGACTTTTTAACATGCATGTGGATGTGAAGCAGGGTTGTGTGATGTCTCCAAGGCTTTCTAACATATACATTAAACCCTCAATTTAACGGATTTTTGAGATTTAACAGACCAGGCAAATAATAATACATTAATTAATAATAATTGAAAAAATAACAAATTAAAAATGCTCAAATGCAGCACCATGTGCATTTCATATTGCACTTGTTTTTGGTAGCCTGGGGTATACTTGCTTTATTTCAGTCTCAATCTGCCTCAAGCTATCAGGCAGTTAGGTTGTATACAGAGAATTGTAACTTTATTTATTAAATAATTTTGCAGTCCTTACAATTCAAAATGGCATCAAGTGATAGAGGAGTTAAAAGAAAGCATGTGAAATGTGTATCATAATACTGTATATTGTATAAAAAATGGTTACATTTGATTTAACAAACTATCAACATTAACGGACACCCCACTCCCCCTATTATTCCCTTAAATCGAGGGACTACTGTATCTGATTGCTGTTTCCTGCATTTGCGAGATAGCGCCAAGAAGCAGATGAAGAAAGAGACATCTGCTCACATATAAATCTAAATACATACACATACATAAACATACATATATACATAAGTACATATTCATACTTGCTCACCATCATCCATTCCCAACATCACCCGGCCCCACAGGAAATAGCATAAATGCATTAAAAAAAAATAAATGATAACATATACATTCTCCTCTTTCCCCCCCACCTGATCTCTGCCCTCTGCATCAGTGAGGTAGCGCCTGGAACAGATGAAGAAAGACCACATCTGCTCACATCCATAAACAAGCTGTCATGTGTAATGCCCCCAAACCACAGCTCCCAATCCCCATCCAGGCCTCACAAACCTTTCCATGGTTTACCCTGATTGCTCAAAATCTTTTTCACTCAACCATTCCATCTCCAATTTCGTCTCCCCATTCTCCTTGTTCCCTCTACTTCTGACACATATATCTTCTTTGTCAATCTTTCCTAATTCAAGCTCTCCTTTTGTATAAACCATTTCAACACACCCTCTTCTGCTCTCTCTACCACACTCTTTTTATTACCACATATTTCTCTTACCCCTTTATTACTTACTCGATCAAACCATCTTACACCACATATTGTTCTAAAACATTTCATTTCATTCTATATGCTTATTAAAAACTCAACACCATAAATATACTCAGACTATAACAATCAGTCATTAATGGCTTACCCATGTATTCACTGTGAATTCAGCTTTGTTTTTCTAGCTACTTGAGCAATTCTGCCTTGTAGCTGAGTGAACCTCCACTACATGCAAGCTATATTGGTAACAAACCAATATGTGATAGAGAAAATCTTTGATAATTAGATAAAATCTGTTCTTACCACCCTCCTAACCAAGAGGGATTGAAGGCCAAACATACAATAATGCCCTATTTCTCAAGCTGGCCACCAAAGAATATTTTGCAGCAGGGACAAGGTCTGGAGGAGGAAGGTTCAGAACATTGTTTCATACTATCTGTTTGTCCAGAGGTAATTCTTTTTAATCTAAAAAAATAAATAAAAGAAAGTTCCAAGCCAACTTCAGTAGACTTTACAACTCTGTGAAAACTGAACTCTCAAGTGCAACAGAAAAAAATAACTTTTCTTGTGTTATTGCAAGATTTGGAAGAGGATTAATAGGATGAAATGAGATTTTGTAATTTCAGAGGACAATAATATGTGCATTAAATTTTGAGACTTCTAAAAATATGAAATCACATAAAGCAGCAGTAACAGGAATTACTCACGTGAAACTCGTCTTAATAGGAGTCAAGAGGGGATGATGAAAATTTCGACTGTTTTTAGCACTTATGCCAGTTACAAGAGACAACAGCTCTTCAAAGATCATCAGACGAGAACTAGACATTTCAATCACTCTGTCATAGCTATTATCAAAGTTAAGGATAACATACTTTCCTTAGTAGACTCATACACATTATCTATTTATACCATACTATGTTTACAAGTTCACAGGAGATGGCAGTATACAATAATTCTTCCATTACCCTACATGTCTTAAACTACATCTAAAAGCATCAGACTTGGTAGTAATGGCTCCTTTCACTGTACAAACACCAGATGAATGTAAGCAGATGTGCAGTTACCTACAAGTAATTACCTATTTCTATGGTACAAGGAGGGAGTTCTTCACACATGGGGCTCCATTTCTTGTATGTATAGTAGAGATGTCGGTGTGTGTTTTGAGTATGTGTGTGCACATTAACCTATCAGTGCATAAGAGGGAGAGATTTTCACATTTGTAATTCTTCCATCTCTTAACCTCCCTTTTCTGTCACACAAAATCTTGAATTTTCACTATTCTCTGCATTCACTAATTCTTTTCCTTATTCAAGATCCTGCTTTCAAAAGCATTTTTACATATATTTCCTGACTCTTCTCATGCTTAGTTTCCTATTGTGATTTCTGGAGATCTGTTTCTCATATCTGAACTGCACAATAAAAAGATCATCCAATCCACTGAAGAACTTAAGTTATAATCATATTCCTTTTTGCCTTCTTTTCTTCTTTCCTTGCTTTCATATATATTCATAGTTTTCCACCTTAGTAAGGCAGTACCAGAATCAGCTTACTAAAGCCTTAAGGAAAACCCTCACTTTGCTCCTTCTGCTCCTTTTGGAAAGTATTGATACATTTCAGAAGATTTCCAGTTCCCCACTCCTTCCCTTCTATGACATATAGAAGCTACTTGGGTAATATTCTTTGTACCCTATCCCCAAGGTACACTCTTTTCTAATATGGACAAATATATGGTGGCTATCATCTCACAGCTTAGCTCCCTCAGGGACTGTTTGATACTTGCCTTATTCTTGCACTCATTCTACTAAATCCACGAGCCTTTTCAAGTGAGGTGAACAAAGAGGTAATGCATATTCCATTTTGGGTTTAACACATATCATACATTTGACTGGGGAATGCAACCCACATATTCTGGCTCTCAGTGATACTAGGCTCACGTGAATGAGGAAAGAATGGCTGGGAATTTCCCTGGGGGTAACTAGGCTCATGTGAATGAGGAAAGAATGACTGGGAATTTCCCTGGGGGTAAAGTCTGGGGTTAGTTTGAAGGGAAGAGGAAAGAGTAAGGTGGTACTTCTGCTGCAGGAGTTGTGGGAATGAGTGAAAGAGTGTAAGGAAGTAAGCTCTAAACTGATATGCATGAAAATAAAAGTGGATTATGAGAAGCAGATGATTATTACTGCTTATGTACCTATGGTGAGGGGAGTAAGAAGTAGGTGCTGTGGGAGAAGCTGAGTGAGTAGGTCAGCAGTTTTGATGCAATGGACTGAATAATAGTGATGGATGATTTGAATGCAAGAGTGGGTAACATGGCAGCTGAGGGTATAACTACAGGTAGGGGGTACTCAGTGTGAATGACAGAGGTGAACAGCCTGTGGAGTTGTGTACTGAAAAAGGACTGGTGACTGGGAATACCTGGTTAAAAAAAATGTGGCACATACAGGAATATGTGAGTAAGTAGGACTAGAGGTCAACGGTAATAATTGGGTTTTGTAATAAATGACAGGAATATAAAGGACAAACTTTTTGAATGCAAACATCGTGAGAAGGGCAGAGGGGGATGCTTGATCATTTCTGGGCATAGGCAAGGGTGAACGTTCACAGGAGCTTTCAGAAAAGAGGAAATGACTAACTTTAATAAACTTAAATGCTAACTCTTGCCATGAATAGAATTTCTTTCTAATATATACTGACTGCTTGGCTGAGGAGTACTGGCCTTTTTAAACCTATTCACTTTTTTGCCTGCTGTAAATGACTCAGTTCTTGATCTCCCTGGCAGTGTGTGCTATGAACAGAACTAGTTTACCACACTTTTAGTGATGGTGATCCATAACTCTACCTGCCCTCTTCATCAAGTGAGTGATGATTTCATTGAATGATAATGAAAAAGTAAAAATAATGGTGTATCATAAAGAAATCACTTATGAATAAATTCCTGTAAATCTAAATTATTAAAAACAAAAAAGAACCACAAATTGATCATCACTGTAACCATTTATGTGCCAACTGAGGGCCTTGGTATTAGGGTTTGTAGCTGCATTACACCCCAGTGGCATGTATTGCATTAAACTTGCTTCATGATGGTGAAGTAGTTACAACATCTACCTTCTAATGCATACAGTATCATATAACAATCACTTATAAACAAGTGCATGGAAAGAATCACTGTCAGACCAAAAACAGCATCACAGAACGATTATCATTGTAAACATTTACATGCTAGCTGAGGGACTGGGTATGAGGTTGTGTTGCTGGACAGCACATCATGCCATCTCATGGACCTAGCCATGTAACTCATGCAACATATATGATGTTGAGTTTTCCTTTTTTCACACCTACTCATTCATTATAAGTTGTAAATCATATGTTTCTTATACCTCTGACAAGTCACTAAGTATGGTCTCCACATTTTGCTGTCAAATACCAAAAATATATACTGTATGACATAAAGGATACAAAGCTATCATTTGCAGTCGAGCTTTGATATAGAGCACAAGATGTGAACACAAGTGACACAGGATACCATCACAGCCAGGACTACCTGGAGAAGCTGGACCATTCACAGAGCTGCTGCCATTGTTATTAAAAAAAGTTTTCTTCTCAAGCCCCAGCTCACTTAATTCAGCATTGAGTGATTCATAGCTTGCTCGTACAGAACCCTGTAAGAAAAAAAGAAAAAAATTAAAAAGTTATCTCAGAGAAGTACAAAAAAGAGATATCATAACCTCTCCTTTAAGTACTGTTAACAATATTACATTAGATTCTTAACAGGGTCATGTTTTCACTTATTGCTTACACAACAATGCCAGTGTTCATCCATGTCAATGCCATGTATACACTTGGTGAACCTGTGTCCTTGAACTTTTCCTGATCCTGAGTTCAGAATCACTTCCTGGCCATAATATACCACAACTTGTACTCTACAACCAATGATCATACTTCCACTATGTGCAAACATATTGACAAATAAAAAATACAAACAAATGGCAGTGACCACTCACTTACATGCTGGAATGTGATATAGAGTAATAAAACCGAATTGAAAAATATATAGGAGACTTTTATTATCAGAATGTTTGCAGCAATATGGTGAACATCCTTTAAGGGTATATGGTACAAATAACGTATCAAAAAAAGCCTTTGCCTTAAAATTTACGAAGTAATTTCTTATTAAGTAAAATTTAAACTGAAAGATACTGAATACAAATATAGCATAGCTGGATAACTTAGACTATTAGCAATCTAATGATAATGATTGCTAAGAAAAATGAAGACAGTTCTTTGACAGATAGAAGCACTGATTTGACTTCAAATGTAGAAAGGGAAATCAGCATTGAAAATCTACCACATTTACAAATGACTAAGAAGCTGAGAGGGTTGATCACCAAGGGCAAACTGCCCAGCATATCTTTAACAAATATTTTCAGTTCTACCTAATTTAAATCCTGCACTTATTGCTTTTTGTGTCTCTTATGAAAAATACGTTCATAAGCAGAAGGTAGAGTCAAAAATATGTCTTATGCAACATACAAAGACTTAATTTTCTAAATGAAATACTTTTTTATATCTATAAACAAAGCATATCACTAACACTGAAATTTACCCTTTCTTGTTAAATACCTAGTGTTTCTTCTCTTGTCTGTGATACAATGTACACTGTTTTCTAATGAAATGAAAGCAGTAGACTAGCTAATGATTACTTGAAAATGAAGTTTATGTTTGATATGTATACCAAAGAAAATGAAGATATGGACAAACTTCCACTGAGAATAGCACTGCACTTTTGAATGAAACTATTTCAACAAAACTCAGCACTTTCTTGACAACCCTCCTGACTACTGAAGCAAAACCCCCCAATCAGATGACATATGATGTCTGAAGATTAATATCATCATTAATCCAAGCCCTCATCTACGGAACACCAGCAGGAGAGATAAAATATCCAAATACATTCTACTGCCCTAAGCAGCCAAAAAAGAGGCTGGTAATGCTGAGGTAATAAAGATTCTAAACCATTTAGAGCATGGAATATCATATCTAATATAAGAAGAGGTAAACACAACATTAATGTTGCAAAAACTATAAAGGCTGGCGTTAGGCGATGTCATACTGCCCTCATGTATGTACATTGGAGTTTCTGCTGTCTTAGCTTACAACAGCAGAGACAGAAAATAAAAATACAATAAGTGGTTTAGGAACATCAAAGCAAGAGAGTAGAATCTGTGAAAAACACTAAGTGTCTGCAGCTGAGCCTCCTCTAGACCAAGCAGTTGCAAAAGAGTTAGAGTAGATCTCTTCCCCCTAACAGATTCTGGCATTACCCCACTATGACTGTGGTAACAGAGGAATTCCTCCAGTTAACACATCTCTTCCTGCCCACGACGTAGAGAATACAGAAGCAACTCATGCAAAATTCAAAATTAATGAATGAGCTCTAATATATCACAATGATCCAGCTCATCAGAAAGTGAGTTCATGGGGCAGACTTTAACATTCTGACAAATGATCAAAAGTCAGTTAACAAGGACACAGCTGATTATTTGCCTACAATCAGAGCTCCAGCAACAAAGACAGGGTACTCATCCTCCTGGTGGCAAAAAGGGCCTCTGCCTGAAACCATCTATTTTTTCAAAGTATAATTAAACAAAAGGATTTTGTGCCTGAAGCAGCTGCATATTGTAACCAATCTGCAGGAACATGGTCTCAGTAATTCTGATTTGGGAACTTTTTGTAATTTCAAAAGGTGAAGCATATGTCGATGTCCAATCAGTCACTGACCTTCTCAACAGTAACTGGATTAACTCCTTTCATCACAGTGATGCTGATCCCATGAGCATTTCCTTAAGTGTAGCTGCTCCTCCTGATGTAGCAAATGACCTGCTTGCAGCAAAAGATAATGGACAGACGACATATCAAGAGACTGAGGAAACAAAACAGAAAGAGTGGCTTCATTCTTCAAATTACTTCCAAAGATGGAAGTATGAATTTTTAGCAATTTTCTGGCAAAAATAAAAACAGTCTCTAATCTTGGAAACTATCCTCACAGCAGACCACACAGTCTGTTCAGTTATATGCTATCAAAAGCTATAAACAAAAAGATGGACATGGATCAGGTATTACAGCAGCATCTAGCCCTTTGTCCTGATCCTAGGCAAATTGTAATGGAATAATGAAAAAAAAAAAAAACAGCTTTTGTAAGACACTCAGAAGAAGGCATCATCTCAAGAAAATGTAGGACTACCGTCTACAACTTTTTGATGAAACAGCTCTTGTGTAAGGGGAAAATACACATTTTTCCAGTCACCAGATCAGATATTCATGATTGCATTGCAAAGTTCACCAGCAAGTAAAAGCATTGATGCAGAGTTTGATATGTACAAACCCATCAAGCAAGCAGAGGCTAAGGAGTGCTACAGATGGTGGCATTTTGTCCTCCAAAATACTGGCACAGCATAGTAAAGAACTGGAAATGTCCTCACTCATGCCCTTCCAGCAAGAAAAATCTGATTAATTTCTTGTGTGAGGGAATGGAGAAAGGAAAAAAGAAAAGAAAAAAAAAAAAGGGGGGGGGCAGGAAATACTGTATGTGACATATAGTGTTAAATATCTCAGGATAACTAAGGAGCATATGGAGGAATAAGTAGCTCTGGAAAATGCACATGAAGAGGCAGACACATGTTTAGTACATGCCAAACATGCAACAAACTCTGGATCAAAGTCAGTTATACTAACTATGGAGGATACTGATGTGCTGATCATGTGCTTTTTTTATTTTGAAGGCTCCAGTCCTCCAGGAATTTACAAGTGGGTTGTATGCTGCCTGAAATCCTGTTAACTGAGTGAATAAACTCTACAACAAACCAGGTGTGCAAAGAAGGGGACAGTTGAATTTGGGCAGCTGCCCCCATGCATAGATTGCCAACACTAACATACCTTGAGAGCTAATTACTAGAGTGGTATGTGAAGAAAGTCTAATAGCAATACCTGATGTCCCACCTAACAACCATGAATGGACAGCAGAACAGGATGGAATGCTCTCCTTCCTCTTCAATCATCTTGGAGTTCATTCCCTATAAATGAACTTGTATCTACTAACTAAGCAGTTGCCAGCGTCTGTTTAATGGACTGCTATGTAAATAGGAATGCAGACTTCAGGAATCCACAAATATGGTGGATACTGAGGACGATGTCTGATTTTAGGACATGGCTGATGAAAACGTATTGGAAGATGAAAATGATTGAAATGTAAGCTATCAACATGGTTTGGTAAGGTCAAAAACAATTGTAATTTAGGAATAACTATGTGACAAAGTCTTTATGGATGTATCAATGAGCACCTTGCTTATTTTTCTCCAATTTTCACCAGTCATTACTTTTCTCCCAATGCGTAAGTATTAGTACTATGTAGAATTTGTAGAATGTTAGTAACAAGACATTCTTTATGTTTCATCAAGTCAGACACATACATAATATAGTGATGACTGCATGATAGTGTTTATAAGTTTACTGTCAGACTGCACTGGTTGTTTTTTCTTACTCCACAAAATAAAAATGTGTACTTTGTACAATTTGTTAAATGTTAGTAACATGATAGTTTTCCAGTTTTCTGTTATTTTTACCTATTATAAATACAGATACATAAACAAAATTTTTTACCACCAATTATTGTCAAACATGATCAATGTTTATCTTCACTTGTCAAAATGGATATTTCCTTTTAGATATATCATCAGTCATGTAGCAAAAGGCCTTCTAACAAAATAGTGAAAACCCATACATGTGTCAATTTTGGTTAGGGATACTTTACTGTAACAGAGGTGGTATCAATCCTACTAATTCACTGGAGTTGTCAAATAACTCTGTCTGAATAAAAATTTTCATGAAAAACCTACACAGTACAAATGTATAGCATACAATTGTGGTAACTACAGATAACATGATTTAAAAAAAGTTTCGACTGGTACCACCATTTGGTACCAATCAGCTAAAATACAGGGATTTACCAATGTACTAGAAGAACATTTACTGCCTTTGCCCAGTCATCAAGTACCTGACTGCATTTCCATGTTTCCATGCCCACTTTCCAGGTTCCCCTCCACTCTTCAACATTTTGTTGGCCCTTTCATCTGTACCCCCAGCTTTTCCATTCTTTACAAGCTTCATTGTTCTTCTCACTTCCTCCATTGTAATGTCTTCAGTATCTTCATATCCTGTATACAAATCTATTTTTCTTTCTCCTTACCTCTCTCCTACAGCACCAATACACATGTCTCATAATCATCTCCAATCACTCCCTCAAAACAGTCTCCCCATCTCTTTCAAGCAATCTCTCAGAAAGCCCAATAAACTTACACATACCTTTGTAGTACTTCCACACATCTTCTTACAAATAAGTTTGTTACTCTTTAAATCATGAGTAATTCTACTTCTAAGTTCTTCATTTGCTCTTCTCTTACTGATATGTACCATTCTTCTAGCTTTTCTGTTCAGAGCTTTATGCTATACATTCTTTGTCCTTCATTTACAGCTATTTTCTGACAGATTCTACTTCATTCACAGTCTCTTTTCCTCCTCAACCAAATTTTTAAAATCTTCGTTCCACCATACTATACCTCTCTTTTCACATCCTCTTCATGCTGTATTGCACAAGTTCCTTGCAGTCTCGAACAATGCAGTCTTAAATTGCCTTCATTTCACCTCAATTTAATCCTGTACTGTTTCAGATCCTCTCAACTTTCTACAGCTCTCCAGAAAGATAACTGAAACACTTTCAATTCTCCTTTTTTCACTCTTATCTTTTTCATTTTTTTGTTTAAATTTCTATTCCTCTACCAACTACAATAAAAAGCTGACCTATATATCACTACCATATGATCTTACAAACCCTTTTCCAACCTTCTCAAAGACTGCAAATCATACACACTAACTATCAAACTCCTTAGCAAAAACAAATACTTTTGTTTTTGTGTACCCTGTCTTTCATGTGTCTGTGAAAAATGTGTTATCATCATTCTAAGTTTAATGCATTTATCTCCAGCATTCATGCCTGCTGATGCACACTTCCTGTACATTCATTCACCATTCTCATTTGCAACTAGGATCACATTTGCACCTATCACTCCCTTCTCCACTCCATACATCTATTCATTCAAGTCAATCATTACATACAGTTTCTTCCCTGGGTCTGCATCTTCTATTGCTCCTTCATGTTCTCTCTAGAAGGCATCCTTAATCTCCTCTTCTCCATTATTACCATTACAAACACATTACAAACACAAGTCTAAAAGTTCTAGAAACAACATGTAGGGGTTATCTAAAATGAATGAGCAATAAATATAGTGAAAATACAAATGACAGTGCATAATACTTGCTTCTTTTCTCAAAAATCCTTTTGGAGTAAGGAATGACAGGTTCATGTAGAGTTTCTCAGCAACAGCCAGCTGACCAACACAATTAAGCAACGACTGCCATAAAGCAGATCCACTGCATCAACTCATGTCACGCTCCTTTTCCTAAAAGGATCACATATTCTAGAAACATGAAAGCTATTAGCTAATTATATTTTCATAATGCTTGCAACAGGAAGAATGGTAAATAATTTCATAACTAGACGTCTTACATCATTTCTTAACAAAATATATGTTTCCTTCCTCATGAAGTAGTTCTTCACTTTATTACTAAGGAATCTGTATCTTCCCATGACATCTACTTGATATGAATATGTTTGGTAACAGTCATTCTCCTTAAATTCCTAAAATACCTAAACATCACCAGGTTTATCTATCTGCATCCTCTTGCCCTTCTGCAGTGTATCTCAAGCACCCACACACATTGTGATTTGGCATGTCTCTAGATTCTCCAGTCTATACATTCCTTCATACTCTACAAACACTTCTCAGAAAATCCATTTCATATGATGTCAGAGGACTATTTCCAAGGGCATATAAAGATTTTTGAAATACTAATGTCACATGTACTTACAGCTAGCTCTTTAGCTTTATCATAACAGAATGTAGAGAAATGGGCCAATAATCCTTGCAAGATAATTTCTTCATGATCTGGAGCCTGTCTCAAAGAGGCAGCCATCATGTAGTTATTCGACACTGAAAAGAATACTCATTTTAGGCTTTAACATATACAACAGGCATTACTGATGAAATATATATATGAAATATAATGTTAACACTCTCATGAATTCTGTTTACAATCTAAAAAGTAGTTAAACACCAGCATTTCTTTCACACCTCTTTGCTTGATGACCTTAAAACATATACCTTGATTTTTAAATGTAGATTCCCTATCTCTCTATTTTTCCACCCAGTATTAGGCTTCACTGATGCAGTATATCATATTTCTTAAAAAACAAACAAATGAACCAAGTTCATAGTTTTTCTTTTATTCTATTTTATTCTCACCACTCTCTTCTCTGCGATATATAAAAGACTAGCAATTGGGAATACCTGGATTAAAAAGAGGGATATTCACAAGTATACATATGTGAGTAGAAGAGAGGGTCAGAGGCAATATTGGATTATGTGTTAATTGATAGGTGTGTAAAAGAGAGACTTTTAGATGTTAATGTGCTGAGGGGGGAGCTGGTGGGATGTCTGATCACTAACTTGTGGAGGCAAAGGTGAAGATTTGTAGAGGTTTCAAAAAAGAAGAGAGAATGTCGAGGAGAAGAGAGTGGTAAGAGTGAGTGAGCTTCGAAAGGAGACTTGTGTGAA
>JAYMFT010003803.1:0-32203 GCA_038088735.1 Panulirus argus | reverse complement strand
TCCCGACGATCAGCCCTCAATAATGAGGTGGCCATGAGCAGGAAGCAGCCCGGGAGATAAGAGAGATAGAGAGATAGGTAAATAGAGAGAGAGAGAGAGAGAGAGAGAGAGAGATGTTACCGGACTCTGTATGTGGTTACACCGCTAGTTTAAAGTCATGGTCGGCGAGGTTGCATCGTCGTCTCTTGATGACAGTACAGTCTCGTCAAGGAAATTCTCTCTCCAAAGGAATCCATCATTTCCCTGCTACTGAAAGTAGTACAGCCTTGAAGATGCAGGAGCCCTCCAGTAAAAAGAATGACTTGGGTCATACAGTTTGACTAGTATATATATATATATATATATCATCCCAAACTATAGCTATTTTAAGGGCTTAGTGCAGCTCTGCAAACGCGCTTCACACAGGAGTAGTGCAAGGTGGGTTTCTTTACGGGGTCAGTGTCCTCGACTGAGCTATCTATACTCTATTTCATTTGCTGAAAAATGACACAGCCGCCGCTCGCGGTGCTCCCACTTACAGGCAGAGTCTACACACATATACAGACACCCAGAGATGGGGACAGGAAGTAACAGCTGTGCAGGGGAATGTATGTGGGCAGCTGACACTGGAAATGTTCAACACTTGTTTGTCATGAGGACCCGGGAGCCTGGGTTATCCTGCTGCTGCTGTAGTGCTTGTGTGGTTGGATAATGTGAAGGATAACCAGGATATCTCGAGGGGACTCTCTCTCTCTCTCTCTCTCTCTCTCTCTCTCTCTCTCTCTCTCTACCTTAGCCTTGAGGATAAACTTTTGAATAACGTCCAAGCAAAGGTCAAGTACCGAGTACCAATACCAGCAGTCCGTGACTCAGGGGTTACGGGGACGGTAGATAACTGAAGATGAGGTTACCTTTTTTGAAGACGGTACATGTTGTGTCTTACACTCCTGATCTGCATAGACTGAGACAGAATGGTTAAGCAGAAGACTCCTCCCCACCCACACCACTATGGATGAATAGCATGGGTGATTGTTCCATTGCTAGGGGTAGGTGACGGCAAGTGTAGAACATACAAGGGACAAAGGAAGGTGACAGGTAGTCCGAGAGGGTCCTGTTTCCGTCAGTAAGGGAGTGACGTTAAGGATACATCAGATAATTTGACCCATAATTTATAGGATGCGGAGTGACAATGACGGCAACAAGGGTCACGTACAAAGAGTTCCATGATTTTGGCAACAGAGATACGTTAGTACGAGTGAAGGGCACAGAGCTGGGCAACGCAGTGACACAGAGGGGTGAAAGGCGGGTCCTAGCAAGCCCGATCTCCCGCAGGGTCTTCTTTTGAAACGGGAGGCTTCTCCCCGTCCACCACCATCTCCGGCCGAACAGTCAGCAGGAAAGTTACTATGAAGGAAGGCCATCCAGAATAGAGAGAATGATCTGATGATGTAAACTTTACCAGAACGAATAAATGCAAAGAAATACATTTTGATATTCATGCGGCGCTGGATAGCCCGGGTAAAGATGATGTCAGTCGCTACTCTGGAAAGCAACCAGTTGAAATACATGCATACGATAGTGTTTTATTGTTGGGCATCTTTATTCAGTGATAATCACTGTCATTAAGTTAATTGTCTCCGAGATTTGAATATGCATTTAGTCTTCACTCTGACTGTCTCTGACAGTTTATCACAGCGTCAGAACTCTACCGCTGAAGAGACTTTTCCCCACTGTTTTGTTACATCTTCTTTCTCTCTTTAATTTATACCAGTACATCTGGCCATCGCCTTTCTAACGTGAATAAATTATCACGATTTACGTTATCAAAATCATCAAGCGTTTTGAGACTTTTGGTAAATCTCGTCGGAGTCTGCGCCGTTTTGGAGAAAATGATTTTTAGATTTCTGTGGTTTGGGAAGATTATGCATGACAGCCAGAACCTGAATGTATGCAAATGAGGACATTGTTCGTTTGTTCTTGACGCTTCCTAGCTAAGGCGGGAAACACAAAGAGAAAGTTTCTTTATATGTTGTAGGTCTAGCGGGGTTAATTTTGTTACATTCGCTTCACGGGAGTTTTACTTTGTCCTTATTAAGTTAGATGACCAGAACTGGTAAGTGTATTCTAAATGTACCTGATTTGAATATTATAAATGCTACTATTTTGTCGATTCCTGTAGTGTATGTTTCTGGCTATGAATTCTATGAATTCAACATCGTGTTAAAAGGAATACAAAAGAATTGAAACAGTAACAGACCATTGGCTCCAAACGAGGCTGTTTGTGATAGTCACGGAAACTCAAAGGTTAGTGTGGTGAGAGTAGAGAGATATACAGATTAATCTAAAGGGAAAAGCCTGTAAACTTTTCACGTAACTAAGGAGGCGCAAATAATGTCAGTCATGTAATTGAAGCGAAAAGTTTGTAAAGATTATACTTAAACGCATCCGTGGTCCTGCTTTCATCTACTTTCAGCGGTAGAAATGATGAAAAGCATTGAGGCCGAGACGTTTGTTGAATTATTTAGTCCTCTTTCTTCTTGTAAATGTAATAATGGCTTACCGAACGCTTTATCTTCGCTTTGGATGCGTTTTGTGGCCAAGATGCATTTCTTTGCCAAACTTCGCTTAATCATGAGACAATATCCATTTGTTTGGGCTTTATTTTCAAATTTCGTGTCGCTGGTAAATTTTTGCTCCTGTCACCAGGTCACTGATAGACATGACAACAGCTCGAGTGGGAGGAGGGTGAGGTCTGCGGTGCTCCACTTGCTTGGCGCTTCTGTGCCTGTCATCGCAGCACACTACAGCTTCCGGCCTGGTCCCTGGGTGAAGACATGAAGGATCAAGTTGTTGTGACATTTGGCCCGACAGGATGATGATGTATGAGCAAAATGGTAACAGTGATCGAGGGTGATGATGGTAGTGTTATAGAGAGAGGGAACAGATGAGAGTGTGTGTGGATAGGAGGCTGGAGTGGGCTGGGATTGTGAGCCACCAGCACCATGGTGGTCTGTCTGGTAGTGTGTGGAACAGATTGCATGTCGTGTTCATCTTGCTTGCCATCACTGACTCACCCTCTCAGCAGCTCCTTAATTCAATGTCGTGACGGGATCACACAAGGAGGGGTGGAGAGTGGTGACCTTGCCCCACTAGGGGTCACACAGTTTAGGGTGGTGTGTGGTGACCTTGTCCCACTAGAGGTCACGGGGTCACAACATCGGGTAGGGTGTAATGACCTTACCCCCACCAGGTGTCACGGGGTGTGGTGACCTTGCCCCACCGGGGTCACGGGTTAGGGTGGGGAGTGGTGACCTTGTCCACACCATTTCCGCTGTCATCATTAATATCCCCCTCCCCACATCTCCCCCACGCCTTCCCCTCCCCTCCCCCATCCCTCACCCCAGTGTTTATTGAGACCAAGGCTGTACGTAATAAAATGACTTTTCACTTTTCATTCACATCTTGAGAAATGTTATACAAACAAAAGTATAATTTTCTTCCAGTGTATCCCCCCAAAAAAATCTGTAGAAATGAAGTATTTTTTCTCATATAATCATATATCTATAAGTCCGCCCGATAACTTGACACTTTATTGCACCTGACATCTCATGGCTTAAGTTGGCAAGCAATGATTTGGTAGAGTGTGTGTGTGTGTGTCTGTGTGGATGTGTGGGGTGATCTACAGTCTTTTACCTAGAAATATATGGATGATGAACTGGATGAGAGATCGTAACGAGGGGCCACCGTGGGAGCGTGACGCAGCTCGTCACGTCACTGTTACTGATGTTGGTGTTGTGTGTGTGTGTGTGTGTGTGTGTGTGTGTGTGTGTGTCACCGGAACGCGTCCAATTTACGTAACAAGTCATTATTCTCTCTCAGAATCAACTGCCAGTCCTTGTTAGCTGGTAGTTATGTTGTGTCCCACTGGCGTGTCTCGGTGTACAAGTAAACCTGAAGTAGTTTGTTTCGCTTACTGTGATGTCGCTTACTTCCGGCGGTGATGTATTGTGTGTTATAATCTGCCGTGGGGGTTTGTTGCCGTGGGAGAGGTCTCTTATGAACAGCCGCGAATGGGCTCTTCGCTTATATAATATTGATATCTTGATTCAACTGTACAGTTGATATAATACCCACTTCTTGCGTGAACTGTAATATCCAGATTATGAAATACTAAATTGCATTTTCTTGAATATTTTTCTTAAAATTCTTAGTTAATGTGTTTTCATTACACTTTATGTTTGTAGAAGTATATTGGTAATCATCCCAAGACAGAGGGATATAATTTGCTATATATCATACCTGTATTGTTCCTCACGACCGTCTAATATATCGTGTTCTCTTCCTCCTGCAGGTAAGTGAGGGCGCTGTGGACGCCGCCTCAGACACCCCAGGTACTACCTGGCATGCCGCTGCCTCGCCCACACTGGGCAACTCCTCCTGTAAGTTACGTCTTGGTAGATTTTTTGTTTCGTTAAAGTCTGTCGAAGGTGAGTGTCTTCCCACCGATCAACGTTGAGCAGGAAAAAATATCTGATAAAATAAGAGCAATTGTACATCCTTCAGTCGACTAGTGGATCAACATGGTTTTCAACGAAGACCATCATTGGACTTCCTGAAGATTTGCTACAGTCTGGAATCTTTAAGCTTAATCCATACGGTCCCCATTTTATCAGGCTTATGGCTTTTCCAGCACATAATCCATATTAAGATAATGACAGGCAGTTGATGTGGCCGTGACTAGTGTTACCATACCTGGTGCTTTAGCAAGCAGGAAGCTAAAGAATGTTTGTTGAAGGTTTGACACATACAGGACGAAAGTTGAGTGCAGCATCCGTATTGCAGCATGTTATCATTTCTAAACGTAGGAAAAGAATGGAGTCATATGATTATCTGTTGACGTATCGCTGCTTTGAATTATTTCGTAAGCGTGTCACACTGTGACCAATTGTCTTCTACATGACTAACGTATAATGCTGTGGAGTATTATCATTAGGGTTGGGCTCACCAGTAGCAAGGCTATCGTGCCCTGGGTCTGGAAGACCTTAAGGTGAGATGAGTCCAGATCCAAGCGTCAGATTCATCTTGAGGAATGTGGAATTCGTCTTTTTTTATATATAGTGTTGATATGTTCGACGTATAAGGAATAGGACACATTCTTCTGGGTTCATAGGAGACGTGTTGTGACCATATCTGTTGCTGCTACTACTGCTGCTTGGTGAGTTCTGATTACTGAAGATGCAAGGGGCTGAGCAGGGCATGTTAGTCCAGTCAGGACCTTCAGCCATGGGAGTGTAGTTATGCGTTGGTCGTGGTCACTCCAGCTGGTATTTCCTGAAGGTTCTTGGTTTTCTACTCGAGGTGTTGTTGCTGTTGTGTTGTTGTATAAAATTCCAAGTGTGTATCTCCTGTATTTGGAAGGTGGTGTTAGTGTGGCACTCACCGGTAGAAAGTTAACGGGAGTGAGGTGTGTGAACCTATCCCTGTGTCATGGGATCAGTTGTTTGGTTGACGTTGTGTTTGTGAGTATGTAATATCCCAACACACTAGATGGACGACTGAGTGACCACATGAAAGCTTAACATGACATGGAACATCCTGAATTGTACGTAGCACTTGGGGTCAATCCCGTGACCTTCATTCCTGCACAGGTCATTAACCTTACAACGAGGCATCTGCCTCAGTGCCTCGGGCAAGTTGTCGCAATAAGTTAAAACTTGTTTTGAAGGTGGAGGCCGTCAGTCCTGCCACTGCTGAGGACACAGCCAGAGTAAGTCATTGTTATTACTGCCACCGGCATCAGTGCAAGTGGCAGCGCATCTCATAACCCAAGTAAGGCGATAGGGACCGGACCCGGGGTGGGAAGGCATTGTTTAGCATGCGAGATGACCACAGTATTGTCCTGATGCTGATGTACAGATTGTAAGTTCGAATAGATCTTTTAGTGACCTATAGCGCTTTTAGACCCTGTACTGTCTTTATATGATGCCTGAGTAAAAGATCCAATTCTGATTATAATTCAACGAAGAGAATCATGGAGGGAGGTGACCCTCTTCTCGGGTGTCATGGAGCAGAAGAGGCGAAGGATAACATATATATATATGGAAATTAGGAGGATGTGTGAGGGACAGGTTTCGAGGATGTTATGACGAGGTGGAGCACCACCCCTTTCCCTGGGACTGCAGGGCTGGGAGATACGAGAGGGGGTGGGGGCTGATCCTTCACTAAGACTAAAAAGCCAAGGAGGGAGCTAAGCTCCCTGGGTCATGCGACTGTATGACCGGGAATGACTGGGGAAGTCGACCCTCCTAACATCCCAGGGCAGCTGGGCTCAGTGGGATGTATCGGAAGGGCGGGATATCCCTTCCTTCCCACTCTAGAACTGTGGCTGGTCTAGGGTGTAGAGGCTCCACCCAGGGACGGCGGAGTGGACAGGACTCGTAAGTTCTAGGTCCTGTACACGGACTCTCCCTACCCTAGAGCTACAGGCTTAAGGGGCACTGGCAGAGGAGCTCCCCATCATTATGGGATCACGGGTCCCGGACGTATACCATCTTGGGACTTCGAGATGGCGTGTAGTAGCTGATCGCCTCCCACGTCATCCTGGGAAGGTATGGGAAGGGGCGTTGGGTTCAGATCTGTGAGGTATAGGGACTTTGGACCCCTCCTGAACCTCATCAAATTCTGTCGCAACTTCTGAGGCGATTTGAAAGACAACCTGGCAGATTTCTCAGTGGAGTTCCGACCTCCGTCCCTCCCACAACCTAGTTCCTCAGCCCGTTTAATCCCAGTTCGTGACTTTCATCTTCTAACCAAGTTCTTCACGCCAATCACGCCCACTCCAGCTTCGTCTCCTCTTAACCTACTTCCCCCACAGTAGACACCTCCAGTCACCCACTCCGTCTTTATCCTCCTAACCCAGTTTCTACCCCGGGCCCCCCCCCCCCCCCGCTGTACCTACGTCTCTCTCCCTAACCCAGTTCTCCCCCATCTTGGGAACGCGTCTCCCCATCCCAACCGCAGGCCAAGCCTGAGCGTAAATGGTTGGTTGTGCTGCTGGCGTTGGCTTGGTGGTGGTGAGTGAGGCTTAACAACGTCCTTGTGCACGTTGTCTTGTTCATTCATCTCCGTGTTTGTTTGTTGGTGGCGGAGGCGGATCATCCTGGTGTCCAGTTGCCCTCGCGAGGCGAAGCCTTCTTGTATGGCGACTCCAGCTCCACCCTACCCTGCCCAGCCCTGCTCTCGCTTCCTCTTCTGTCTTCCTTTGATTTGTTTTAAGATTATCTCTGAACAAGAAGGTCATAAATTCGTATGACTAATAATTCAACATGGTAGTTCCATCAGCAAGTCGGCCACGCCTCTACACCTTTCTTGGATTTTTTATTTTGCGCCGTTGTGTTTCGCTCCTTGCACTAGCTGCGTTCCATGGAAACTTTTTTTCAGTTTCAGCTTCCTCTTCTATTATCACTGTAACCCCAGTTCGACCCCAGTGGTTGGCAGCAACAAATTGGTAGGCCAGGTCGTTCTTGCCTCCGCCTTAGTATCGTAAGGTATAACAGTAGCTGGTAATAACGTACTGGTAGCTTTGGTCGCTTCTCTTCCTCCTTTGGTCGTACTGTGATTTCTGACGGAAGCTCTGCTGTGCACCATGACGTCCATCGTGGCATTGTGCTCCCCGGTGGTGGATTGTCAGTTGCCGGGTCCTGCAGTGTTCCCAGGCCAGACCACTGGTGCTATGGTGAGGTCTTCACCCTCCCGCCCTCGCTCCTCACTCCCACGCCTCATGACGGAACATGATCCTAGTTTTTGCCCTCTGCTTTTTCAAGTATTTTTTTTCCCTTAGCCTTCCTCCTTTCCTATATAATTACTTTGGTCTATGCACTTTCTTACACCTCTTCTGGTTCCGCCTCATTCTCTTTCTTCCTCTCGCATTTCACGTTTTATGTATATATATATATTTTTTTATTCTTTTCCCCTATCGATACGTCGTTATCATCTTGAAGCTTCCATGAACAGTTTTATTGTCCTTCTTCATCACTCCTTCGTTCTGTGCCTCCTCACACCCTCATCATGATTATGATCATCCCCTCAGCCGCTTGCTTTCTCTTCCTCATTTTCTTATTCTCTTCACCACAGCAACTGCAGTCTTCTATCTTTTTTCTCCACCTCTTCCACCGGCTGTCGCACCTCTATCCGCTTCAGGATCTCCACCAAGTTTCAAAACGGAGACATCCTCACCCTGGCGTCTGGAGAAGTGTGTCGCCTTTCTTTTTTTTTTTTTTTTTGACTCTGGTAAAAACCACCGTCTACCCCTCGTCTAGGGTGGAGCTGTGGGTGAGTGTGTTGATGCTTTTGACCACCCGTGTGGGTGAGTTGTGTTGATGAACTTGACTCACTCTTGACTCACTGGCCTTCAGGGACAAGCATTATTGCTTTACCGTCTTGACAACAGTCACGGGGAGAGCTGTGTGTGTGTATGTGTGTGTGTGTGTGCGTCCCCTCCGTCCAGTGATGATCATTCGGACGTTTATCACAGCTGGTCTACTCCCTCACCGTCCGAGTGGTGCAGGTGGACGAGTGTAGACTCACACCCGGGGCCTCCTCAACCCTTCCGTCCTTCACTTGGGATTACATCCCCGTCCCTCACCCTCACCCTGTCGCTCCTCTATCCATTACCCTTGCCTACCCTCTTCATCCCCTGCCGGCATGTCCTGTTCTTCCCCTCCCACAACACCTGCCCTGCTCACACCCCTGCCGTCTCACCCTGTTCTGTGTCTAGGGTTTTCTCTAAGTCTGCTCCCTTACATCGGCTTTGTGGTAGCTGTAGCCTCAGCTGTCGTCTCTTCTTGTGTCGCAGGTTGGCCCACACGCTCCCTCTTCATGATAGTATTTCCCCGCCCTCCCCAACCCCACACCTCACTCCAGCTCAGTCTTTGCCTCTCTTCGTTTGCAGCTGGTGATCCGCACCAGCTGCCACGGGCCCTAGGCCGCATGCTGTCCCTCCCCCCAAAGGGCTACCCACTCCTTTTGATTCATGGGGACCACTTGGCCCACTTCTGCCTTCTCCCCTCCCCCTTCTCAATCCGACCCATCGGTACACCTTACCCCACTTACATCCCCCCTTCAGTTGGCCCACTCCCGTTCCCACGTCATCGTGGCCAGGTTGAGGTCGAGGGTGGCACCAGGCCTCGGCCTAGAGCAGATCCACTCGACAGGTTCGTCTTCCTTGATCTGTTGTCTTGTGTGGGCACGTTTGATGGTGCCCTTCTGTTGTAAAGGCATCCGTCAAGCAGCTTGTTATACAAGCCCTTGTTTTAGCGACAAAGTGAAGTTTGCCGTAGAAATGTCATGACTCGGAAGAGAGAAATGGAAATGTCTTGACTAGGACAGTCGGCCCTATGTTGACAACAACATCATCCTCTGGCACAACGTTACAACCCTTGGATGTGATGACCTGGTGTTTGACCTGACCTTTGAGGCCCAGTGTTCCTACCCGCATTGCTCAGTGATCGTACACCGCCGTGCTTAAGGGTCGTAACGCCGTGCTTAAGAGTCGTAACGCCGTACTTAAGGGTCGTACCGTTGTGCTAGAGACCTATGCCGTCGTCAGGCTAAAGGGAGGAGCTGTCGCACGTATGTGGCAGAGAACCGGCTTCCCACAGCAACGTATGCTGTGACGAGGTCAACTCATTTCCCTCGTGTGCAGGACAGAATGATGCTCCCATGCTAGACGATTTATTACTATCATGTAATATGTTCCTAGTCTTAGCATCTACTGGAGCTTCTCACACCCTTGATGTAGACAGTGTAGCCTCAAGTACCTCCATTAGGAAGAAATATTTTCATGTTATTTCATACTAAGTAGGAGCCAGAAGACAAGGGCACTGTAGGAGCCTGAAGACAAGGGCAGTGTAGGAGCCTGAAGACAAGGGCAGTGTAGGAGCCTGAAGACAAGGGCGGTGTAGGATATTAAAGACAGGGGCGATGCTTTATAATATCTGCCGACACAAGCTATTTGTTTGTGTTCAATGTTTACGCCTCATGAAGTGTATTATGAGTGAAGATTGTGTATGTTGCCTTTACACCGGGTTGTAATTACTGGTGATTTTATCTGTCAGGCCCGTCTTGGCCGTGAGACAGGCGAGGACGGCCCCATCTTGGCCGTGAGACGGGGCGAGGACGGGCGCTGCTTCCTTGCTTTTGATTCTTGACGCAAGATGTGGTCAGTTAATGGAGCGCTCCCACTCACCGTGTGGACGGTGACGCAAAACCCTAAGCTTGCAGAGTGCACAAAGGGCCCAGGGTCTGGGACTCTAGGAGCGAGTTACGTTACAAGTTACATAGTGAGACGAGTGTTTACGAGGACTGAGGAGCGATGAATGAATTCCTTGCCACGTCACCTGTGGCGTAAGAGAGCAGTGGTGTGCCCAGTGTTGTGCTCTTTTGGAAGGGATAACAGTTCCGTGCCTCTGTGGGAGGGGCTGCTGTGATGTGCCACAGAAGAAGTCGATGATATTCGTATGTGTGGTGCAAGTGTGGACCCCCGAGTATAATAGGTCTAGCTTGTCAGAGTTTCCTCTGTCCGGGACGTCTGTTGCTTGGAAACAGAGGGTCGTACCGTCGCAGCTAAGGGGTTTATGAGAGTGAGGGATACGGTGAAGGTAGCTGGCTGCCCGGGTCTTGGATGGAGACGTGAGGCTGGAGAACCCCTGGCAGAGCCCTACATGTCGGTATCGTGTTCACACTGAGGTGCGCACTGGTTAAGGCAACAGGCCGGTTCCGTCCGGGCGTAAGGCGGCTCTTGGCTTGCAGTGTATGAAGATGTGTATTGCTTGGAGGAGTGTGGTGGCTGGAGGCCGTGTTTTGTTTGGAGGAGTATGGTAGCAGGAGCTACGTGGGATGTGTAGTAGTTCACTATGTGTGGTGTATCTGCCGAGGGTGTGTGTGGTACCTGATGGCGTGTAGTGAGCGGAGGCGCTGAGTGGCGTGTGGCGTGCATGACAGGCTGAAGGACGGAGAGGGAGCCCCTCTTCTCGTTCCTCTCCGGGGGGCGGACACCGCACATTCGTCTCCGTGGGGATTCGTGGGCCATGACCTGACCCTGAATATGGGGAGGAACCCCAGTTGTTGTCCTTTCCTTCCTTCCTTCCTTCCTGTGTCTTTCGTTGTTTATTTCATTTTTCGTCATAGTTCCCATTTATCTTTTATTCCTCCACTTGTTTCATTCAGTATTTAGTCCAACATGACCTCAGTAGTGGCAACATGACCTAACGTTCTCATGTCCAGTTCCCCTCAGCGTATCACCAAAGCGTCACATTGGACAGTGACAACCTCTCACACCCGCCATGTAACATTTGTCCTGGGTCGTGACGCTCAGTGACGCTCAACTGCCAGATCGTGACGTGGTGGGAGTCGTCCCAGGGTCACTTCCGTCTCAGAATGAGGACAACCTCATTAAGGGATTAGTCTGTGTTGTAGTTTTCCTTGTTTATGTCAATATGAAAGACTTCTCTTTATTTTTTCGTTATTTCTAATTGTGAGTGTTACTGGATGTGGTTCTTTAGTCTTGTAAAACACTATTTTCACTGGAAATAATAATTCTGTTCAATATTGTTCATCTGAGTGGTGTAGAACGCTGAATATAATGCCAAGTGTTTCAGAAAGGAATGATATACGATAGACAACTGTTATCCAAATATATTTTTTGTGAAATAGTGACGCTCGACTCGTGGGAATGTCTCCAATTTATCGTCTTTACACAAACATTAGGATGAGTCTACTGATCTGGTGAAGTGCTCAGCGTTGGAGTGGGACTGTTCTTGTAGCGGTCTAGCGAGCCCTGATGGACTGCAACTCGTGGCCAAGGTTTCTCTGGTGACAGGAGATGACGGTGGCGATGATGGCACAGTTACTTCTTCCCAGACCGCTGGATGATGTCTGGGCGAGTGATGAGAATCACTATTTTGAGCGCCTCTTGCTAGGTGGCGTGAGACGGACCAAAGAAGAACTTGAATGTCCTTTTCTGCACCTGTTCTAGTACCCCTGCTGCGTGGTGGACGAGGCGAAAGACCAGGCAGGGCAGACATTATATGAATTTTGAAGGAAAAAATGTAAATATGTACTTGAGATCGGACGTAGGGAATCCATTTGTCTTGAATCTTCGAAAATATAAGAGCCCATAGCTAGAGGATTTGACGATGGTGCCGACGTGCTCATTCCAGCTTAGTCTGTCGGCCAAAGTGACGAGGCAAAGCTTAATGAACTGAGCAGCCTCGAGGGGGTTAGTGCTTAGTGAGACAGTCGGGAGAGGGACAGGGTTGAAAGCAAGGCTCACTTGCATAACTTCGGTCTTGGCTTGGTTAATAATAACGTGGCTGGCGGTGGTCCAGTTCTGAAGGCTGTTGAGGGTGTTCTGGAGAGCAATGTGTTCGAGAGCGCCGTTTTAACGCTGACACCAATAGTGAGTCGTTGACATACTGATATCGAGCAGGTGCATCCATCACAGCATCATATATAACCTGAGAGGGCCATCAGTCATCCTGGCGCTGTGATGCAGCCGAGGAGGAGAGGACCCGCCATCTCACTTCGGAATCGAGCGCCACTATCGCTGAGGGAGCACAAGAGCGTGACACTGTGGGGATGGAGGCAGGTGGGCGCCATGCAGCACCCTGGGTCAACAAACCTCGAGATAGGCATAAGTGCAGTAACTCACCGAGATGGTGGGCGACCATTGCTACACTAGGACATCCCTCCAATATACCTTCTTCCCACAGGGCATCTCACCAGTGTACTCCCTTCCTAGAGACGTCCCACCAGTTTACTCTTTTCTCTAGGGTTGTCCCACGAGGGAGACTAAGGTGAAGATTCATAGAGGTTCCCGGGATAGTGAAAAAAAATGTCGGTGAGAAGAGTGGTGTGAGTGAGTGAGCTTGGGGAAGAGACTTGTGTTAAAAAAACCAGGAGAGATTGAGTGTAGAATGGCAAAAGATTCTTCCATTCCTAGGGGCGTCCCAACAGCGTATTTTCTTCCCCAGAGGCGTCCAACCAAACTAACCCTTTCTCCAGGGGCGCCCAACCAGTGTACTCTGTCCCCAAGGGGCGGCCCCACCAGTGTACATCCTATTATTAATTTTTATCCCAAAGGAGCGGCCCCACCATTGTACTGCCTCCCCGAAGGACTCCCCATTAGTGTACTCTATCCCTAAGGAGAGGCCCCACCATTGAACTACCTCCTCAAGAGGCGCCTCACCAGTTTACTCCTCCAGAGGGGTACTCTGGGCGCTGGTGAAGGCTGGTACTTCATCCTCTCATCACCCCTCGTCCGGACCCAGGCCGCCGGCCCCCTCGTCTGGCACCCTGTGGACGCCACCAAGGAAAATAAATAAAAGATCTGGCTGGCGGCTGTGACCAAGATGGCCATGTCCTGTGGCTGACGACTTACTACACTGGTCATCCCACCACACCGCGTCTCTACTACCACCCAGACGCCCCATATTGTCTTGCCCACTCATTGGCGCCCACACTACCACGCCCTTATCCTCGCGCCCACGCTACCACGCCCACACCCCAGCACCCAGAGTGCCACGCTCCCACGGTCACACTCTCATGGCCAAATTCTCACGCTCATCGCTGACTACAGCGGCACCACTTGACTCCCTCAGGCAGGCCTGTGGCATGCGAAGAAGGACCAAGGAGGCCTCTGTTGTTCGAGGCCTTGCTGGGAATATTCCCAGAGTCTATACATAGGACGTCTGCATGAACGGGCCTTTGTCTGTTAATTGCAATGTCTTTTGTTCGGTTGACGGATGAAAGACAAGAACGCTGCTTGATAATGAGAGTTGTTACAATGATGCCACCTGATGCCAAGCTCACCTGCTGGCGATGTTTGCGGCATATTTGTGTCTAAAGCCTAGGCGAGTCAGCCGTCTATTTTTGTGTCCCTCTACTTCTCTAGGTAAGTTAGTAGGTAAGTTAAAGCTGTGTATTTCTACATCCTAGTATCTCTCTTGATGCGTCAGACACCGTTCAGTAGATAAAGTCCTCATAACTTGAGGGGAAAATGCGTATTTCAAGCTTTATTTGTAAAAGCTCTCATTTCCGTGCCTTCGATTCTGTCTGGGCTCGTCAGCCAAGTATATTTCTGTATCTTAGAGTCTCTTCAGATGAGTCAGGCGTGTATTTCTGTAGACTTGGAACTCTTGAGGTGAGTCAACCGTGTATGTCAGAATTTCTTTTCTTAGGTTAGTCTATTGCCAGTGGCCCTATCTTTATACCCTGTTAGGTGCCACACGTCAGACACAAGTAGCATCTTTGCAATACAATGTATAACATTTCAGTATGATTTAAGACACATGGCTTTCCTTGTGGTTAGGTTATAACACACTCACTTGCTAAATACAGCTACAGAAGTCTTTTTGACCTGCAATTAGTTGTAAAACGTATTGTCAAGATGTTTACGAGGTAGTGCGTGGCACAAAACTCTTCATGGTACCAAGGTGATGAATGAACAAAAGTTCACATCAAGGTCGGGCCCTAATTGAAAAATAGAACCAAAATTCTTAATTAGAAGCCTTAATGAATCTTAAACAATATTTCAACGCCAGATTCGTATTCAGTGTGTAAAATAGTCCTTATACTGAGGTGTACAAGGAAATCTATTCTCCTGTAAAAATGCCAAAAAATTGCAGGTAATAGCTCAAGGTATTTTTTACCCTAAAAAAGATTTTGTTTGAAAATTGAAATATACCACAATGAAAAATTTCTATACTTGAAATAATCACAGAAAAAGTCTCAAAATGCTTTCCCTTACCGATAGATACCCAATAAATGCGAAGCGAATTATCACAACTTTCAAAAATCTTATCATTCTAATACTTAATTCCAAACCTTAATGAATCTTAAACAATATTTTAATCACAGATTCGTGTTCAGTGTATAAAATAGCCCTTATACTGATGTGTGCAATGAAATCTACTTCCCTGAGAAAAATACCAAAAATTGCAGATAATAGTTCAGGGTATTTTTTACTCCAAAAAAAATTTGCTTGAAAATTGAAATATAACACAATGAAACTCTTCTATACTTCAAAGAATCACAGAAAAAGTCTCAAAATCTTTTCACTTACCGATAGACACCCAAAAAATTTGAAGTGAAATATCACAAAATTTTTGAAAAATCTTATCATTGTAATACTTAATTACAAGCCTTAATGAATCTTAAAAATATTTCAACGCCAGATTCGTGTTCAGTGTTTAAAATAGTCCTTATACTGAGGTGTACAAGGAAATCTATTTTCCTGAGAAAAATACTAAAAAATTGCAGGTAATAGTTCAGGGTATTTTTACCTAAAGAAAAAAAAAATTCTTTGAAAATTGAAATATACCATTATGACACTCTTATATACTTTAAATAATCACAGAAAAAGTCTTAAAATCCTTTCACTTACCGATACCTACCCAATAAGTACGAATCGAGTTATCACAAAATCTTTGAAAAATCTTATCATTCTATTACTTAAATACAAGAATTAATGAATCTTAAACAATATTTCAACAACAGATTCGTGTTCAGTGTGTAAAATAATCTTTATACTGAGGTGTACAAGGAAATCTATTTTCCTGAGAAAAATACTAAAAATTGCAGGTAATAGTTCAGGGTATTTTTTACCTAAAAAAACTTTTTCTTTGAAAATTGAAATATACCACTATGACACTCTTCTATACTTCAAATAATCACAGAAAAAGTCTCAAGATGCTATCTCTTACCGATAGACACCCAATAAATACGACCCAAATTATCACATAGTCTTAGAAAAATCTTATCATTGTAATACTTAATTACAAGCCTTAATGAATCTTAAACAATACTTCAACGCCAGATTCGTGTTCATTGTTTATAATAGTCCTTATACTGAGGTGTAAAAGGAAATCTATTTTCCTGAGAAAAATACTAAAGACTGCAGGTAATAGTTCAGGGTATTTTATACCTAAAAAAAAACTTTTTCTTTCAAAATTGAAATATACCACTATGACACTCTCCTATACTTCAGATAATCACAGAAAAAGTCTCAAAATCCTTTCACTTTCCGATAGATACCCAATAAGTATAAATCGAATTATCATAAAATCTTTGAAAAATCTTACCATGCTAATACTTGATTAGAAGCCTTAATGAATCTTAAACAATATTTTAACCACAGATTCGTGTTCAGTGTGTAAAATAGTCTTTATACTGAGGTGTACAAGGAAATCTATTTTCCTGAGAAAAATACTAAAAATTGCAAGTAATAGTTCAGGGTATTTTTTTCCTAAAAGAAAATTTTTCTTTGAAAATTGAAATATACTACTATGACACTCTTCTATACTTCAAATAATCACCGAAAAAGTCTTAAAATCCTTTCACTTACCGATAGATACCCAATAAGTTCGAATCTAATTATCACAAAACCTGTGAAAAATCTTATCATTCTTATACTTGATTACAAGCCTTAATGAATCTTAAACAATATTCTAACCACAAATTCGTGTTCAGAGTGTAAAATAGTCCTTATTCTGAGTTGTACAATGAAATCTATTTTCCTGAGAAAAATACCAAAAATTGCAGGTAATAGTTCAAGGTATTTTTTACCCCAATATACTTATTCCTTGAAAACTGAAATATACCACAGTGAAACTCTTCTATACTTCAAATAATCACAGAAAAAGTCTCAAAATCCTTTCACTTACCGATAGATACCCAATAAGTACAAAGCGAAATATCACAAAATCTTTGAAAAATCTTATCATTTTAATACTTGATTACAAGCCTTAATAAATCTTAAACAATATTTTAACGCCAGATTCGTATTCATTGTGTAAAATAGTCCTTATACTGAGGTGTAAAAGGAAATCTATTTTCCTGGGAAAAATGCCAAAAATTGCAGGTAATAGTTCAGGGCATTTTTAACCCGAAAAACTTTTTGTTTGAAAAATGAAATGTACCACAATGAAACTGAATCTAAATACAAGTGTTATAGAGTACGTTTTGTATTGTGATGATTTCAGAGGATCATATGTGATGCATTTCATAACTTACGACGACACTATTTTCTCCAGTCAGTGAGGCGTTCTGGCGCAGAAGGTAGAAATAGATTGGTCAACTCTTCCTGAGAGAGGTAATTAACTGGTAGAAAACTAAGATGTTTTATTAGAATTTTTCGGTAAGATATTTCGTTGAGATACTAAGGTATCTTTTTGGAATACGAAGCTATCTTGTCAGAAGACCAAGACATCTCGCTGAAAGACAAAACTAACTTTTTGGAACACTGAGATATGTCGTTGGCAGACAAAAAGCTCTCTCGTTAGAATACTAAGATATCTTTTGATAAGATTCCTGAAAGATATCTTGGTTAATGGCCTTTGGGTCCAGTTGACTTTCTCTTGAGACTGCAAGTCTGGAAGTCTCCGGGTCTTTATATGGTTATTTTGACCCCCGGGGTATGATCGCTGGCGTACCTCTCTGAAATACTTAGCATACCGGCCCGGCTCTTGATCCCACGCCACTGTCAGAAGAAAGTTGGACCTTCCCTAAACCTTTCTAAGAAAACTAAGTGAAAGGAGGGAGGACCCAGGTCTGGCATCCAGCGCTGGATATGAGCTAACAGCGGACGAGTCTCGACTGTAAGGTGAAATGTTTTGTACACCTTACAGCTCTGGGGGTCAGATCGCATCTTACTTTTAGCTCTGGTCCGCCCAACACTCGGTAGGACCACATTGCATACCGTCACACCCGGAGAGCCCAGGATCCCGCTTTTGTGCACTCTGTATCCTTTTGTGCGCCACCGCCCACAGGATGGTTGGGAGCGCGCGATGAATTCGCCGCTCTTGCGGCAAAACTCAAATAAAAAATCAAAGTTACCTTTTCTCTTCTTGGGATAACGTTTTTTGTTCCTCATAATGCCGACATTAGAGAGAAGAACTGCTCCTCTTTTTTTACGTATCAGGTCTCCCTTCACTGTATCTACCACCGACTGCGGAAGCAATTCATTTTTTCATGAAGTTCTCAAAAAACTCAGTATTTGTGGAGGTCAGTTAAATGAGCCTACTCATGATGGGTGTTTGCATATATCAAGTAACGAATGACTGATATCAAATGTTAAAATGTCGGAGATTTTGGATGTGTCTGGCGGTCCACCACCAAGGTTGGAGGTAGGTAGTTATCTGGCCAGTTGTCAGTTGATTCACAATCAGAGTTGGAGGTGTTGGAGGCAGGAACCTATACTCATATGTCTGCTGATTCACAACCTTAGTTGAAGGTAGGAACCTGGCAGTGTCTCAGGCCTGTTGGCTGAGATTCTGGGTCGGGAGGAGGATGTAGGACAGAGGGTGATGGATGAGGAGGCCTGGATCCTGAGCGTTAGGGAAACATCCTGCAGGGGCGAGGGCTGCAGGAGGTGTGGGCACCGCATGATCCTCCTGACGGACGTGTAAATACGAGATGAATAGGGACTAATGTGAAAAGGAATATGAGAAGGCCACATGATTATAAAGACTATTGTAAACTGTAAAATGTAAAAGATGGGAAAATAAGAAATGTGATGTATATAGGAAAATGCTGAAAATACGTTTTGAACATTTAGAAATATTAAGTAAACAAGCTTATGTAAAATGATTAACATATTATTATGTTATGATACTGGTGTGTGATGAATGGGAAAGAATTAAGACTAAGGCCATGAGGTCAGTGTAGGTGTTTTCACCGTAAATATGAATGTCTTTGGGGATTATAGGGTTTAATCTTTAATTCTGTGTTATACACGAGAGGCAGTTTGAGAATATGAAACACTATTATCGAGGTAATAGAGATGGATGTGCAAGCTTCGTAATTACTAATCTGGTATTGTTTATGAAGTCTATGGCGAAAACTTTTCCGGAGTTTAGCTTTCCAAACATTTGCGAAGATCTTAAAAGATGATATTTGAGAAATATAAACATTATCATGCCTGATTTATACGTTCGTTTTTTTTTTTTTTTTTGATGAAGACGCGACTGGAAGCAAGTTCTTGGTTTGCATGTTCCCTGATCTGGTAACTTTTACCTAGAAAATGAGGTTATCGCGTGATCTGAGGTGGGTGTTGTGTAATGTTTGTCAGGAAAGATTTGATTATGATACATGACGACTTGATTATCTTGAGGACTTACACGATGACACATTTGTCTCTGTGTATATATGTGTGTGTGTGTGTGTGTATATATAAGAGAGAGAGAGAGAGTTGCATGTGTCTGTCGTGTGTGCGTACATGAGGCCGTGGCAAGCAGAAGACCGTGAAGGTGTAGCCAATCTGCCATCCTCCACGACCATTTCTTGCAGCCCTTAATTATGATGAATCTCTCTCGCTCGCTGCCTCATTTTCTTAAGTAAGTCGTGAATGTTGAAGCGAAAACTTCGAGCTGAGACGCATGAATGTTGCGACGATGTTTTTAAATGTTTGGTCCGCTCAGTGAATGTTCTGTGAAGAAGTTCATATCTTTGATCGAAGATCTGTGGTGTGGGTTGAGGTGAAGGAATGTCTTTGTGTGACGAATGTTGTGTTCGTGTGAGCGTTTGATTGAAGTGAGTCTTAAGTTTGATCAGAAAGGAGAGGCGAAGCAGAGGAGGGAGTCTGGGGTCTTTGATAAAAAATAGTCCTGAGCCCACACCTCCCGAGGATAGGCCTAGCCCTGCCGTCCAGTAAGCCACGACTGAATAATGATAAATCACTTATCGCGACCTCCATCCCTCTTGAAGGGCAGGACCTGGAACGATCCCTAAGGAGCGGCTGACTCCTGACGACGGTGACTCACGGTACATTTTTTTCTCTATCGCTGAGGCTGAGATATACCAAGGCTGGCTAGGCAGACGGGGAATCGAACCCTTACCTTGGTAACACGAAGAAAGCGAACATCAGGAGTGATGCCGGAAGGTATGTTTACTGTCGCCATAGATATGGCATTATGCCTTCCTCTCCAGCGGGTTGAGGAACCTCTGGATCACTGGGCCCACTCGAATCCACCTGTTACCCTCGCATGTGGGTGTATTGTACCCACCAACCCATAACTATATGTCCTGCACCCATGCTATCACTGATATACTTAGTCTCTATATATTTAGACAAACAAAGATTAGAAATTCAGAGATTTGAAACTAAGTAGATGCCTATATGTCTGTGGTCGGCGATGGAGAGAGGGTAATCAACCAGTGGCTTCCGTGTCACTTGGTTTGTTGAGAAGAAAATGCATTTCCTTTGTGGACGTCGCAGCCTAGCCCTCCTCCTCGAGAGTCTTGCCTCTGCAGCCACTTGGGAAGCTCCACTGCGTAACACACTTCAGGGAACCTGCTGGAGTCCATCGGCGGAATCTCAGATTCATTGAGAACAGGTGAATGAGTTTTACTCCCCTTATCTTGCGTACACCTAAACCTACCTTACCCTTGCCTTTACATACCTAACCTAACCAAACCCTAACTTAATTTATCTAAATTTACGGCCTGGTAGGTGTTTGAGAAGCACCTGGATATTGTCTCGCACCCTTGGGGCTAGAAGGAGGGGTCATCAACCCGTCTCTTGTCTTTTTAATCCGGGTATCACCCCAGCAACGTCTCCTCCATCTGGTACTGATCCCGCTACCGCTACCTTACCAACCCAGCACTCCACCCGGGTCTGATGGCATGAATGATTATGAGGAAATTACGTACGTACGTGCTGATACATCAGGTCACAACCACACCTTCCTCGGTCGTCAGCTGATGTCCTCAACCCACGTATATCTTCAGCAAACACTGCCCTCATGTTGTCGTCTGCTGACATCTTTACCAAAAGAATGTGAAGTGGGATCTGACGTTCTGTTGCTCTGTGTTCAGGTCTTCCACACTTAGCCACATGAAAGGGTTGGTTGTGTTGTGGGTATTTAGTGAGTCGCTGTTGAGTTGACCGCAGCTACCATGACAGGTCACGAGGCACACTCCTGGTGCGCTGACCTTGTACCCTGGGCCACACCCTCCAGCACACTGCACTTCGTCAGGTTATCCTCACACACACACACACACACACACACACACACACATACGTTTCTTACGCTTAGCTGAAAATCGACACCTTGATTGACCTTTGTTGAGTGGCTTGAGTAGTAAAGGTCAGCTGTGTACTGAGTGTGTGCCAGACACGTAAGCCTGGCCTAAAGCCTCACCTGTCTGGCACATCACCGGGCGAGTATCTTTATGAGGTTTACTTTGCACTGTGACCCCGCTTGTTGACAAGTGTGTTGATCCTACACTAATGCACTTAGATTATCGCCTTTGTCTTCATGTTTGGCGTTTAAACTCTGAAACACAGGTGCAAATACACACGCACGCTTGCCCTCGCGTGCACACACACACACAAACACACACGCGCGCGCGTGCGCGCGCTACATTACCTCTCTCTCTCTCTCTCTCTCTCTCTCTCTCTCTCTCTCTCTCTCTCTCTCTCAAGGAGGCGAGAGTAAGTGAGGGAGTCAATATTCTACCATTCGTCTTGTTCACTCTTTCAGCGTTCAGTCTGTCGTCCCGCTCACTCCCTCGGCGTTCTACCTACGTATCATCTTGCTCTCTCCTTCCCTCCGCGTTCAACCTGTCCTTTTTTTTTTTTTTCCTCTGTCTTGAACTGACAAGGATATACTCAGTGCTGACAGTGATCTGTGAATTGCCCTGTTCCTTCAGGTTGGTTGCAGAGATTAGAGCGGCTTATTCTGCATGAACAAGCCCAAGTGATAGTTAACTGTTATTGTTATATAGGTAGAGATTGGTAACATCAGATAGAATTATCGTTACACTTCGAAGGCGATAGATGGAGCAGCTTGTTATAACGCAAGTCGCTCCGCAGCGAAGACATTCATCAGCGTGTAAGCAGTTCCCTGACGCCGCTCCAGGAAGGGATTACAAGAGAGGGGCCCCTGAGCCACTCCTAAGCCAGTCCTGGTCAGCTCCGGCGCGACTTAACGAGTTCCTCAGCAGCTCGTACCGGGACCTGTAAGCCCTGGCTATTTTCTGGCCAGACATGCAATCTGGAGTGGAGGCTGGACACCAGGCCGGTTCTCGCTTTAAGGTTAAGCTGTTATATACGAAGCCTGGAGGGTGTGGAGGACAGCCTCCAGTGTCAGAGGCCCTAGGGGGTGTGGAGGGCAGACTCAAGTGGTGGAAGTCTGGAGGGTGTGGAGGACAGACTTCAATGGTATACTGGAATATTCCAAGGGCCGCCGTGTCTCACCCCACAGTAGTGCTTCCAGTCCTCCAAGAAAGTCAGGAGTGACATTCTTTTCAATGTCAATATTTTCGACACGATTCTCTCTGAAACATAACTGTTTGTTTTCTCTTACCAGCTCCTCACGCAGGCGCTTCAAGCCTCGGACACAACGGTACGACCCTTGGGTATAATGGCCTGGCGTTTGACCTTACCCTCAAGGGTCAGGTCAAAGGCCAGGCATCATGCTCAGGGGGTTGCGCCGTCCTTCTCAGAGAACTAAAGTATGTAAAGCTGATGCATGAGGCTAGTGTTTACTGCCGCAAACAGCGCCTGCTCAACAGTCAGTCCTTTTGAATATACCAGATGCCGGATATGAAGACCACGGTACAGGCTCTAGGTACACTCTGGTTGTGCAGATCCTGAGGGGTTACTGTGTGGGGGATGGAGGGGGTGCCCTGGACGGTACAGCCTCACCGTTACCACTTCCACCACGACAGCGTCCTCCCCCAACAGCTGCTGTCCATCCCCCAGCAACTGCTGTGGTCGCCTCCCTTCCCTCCACCAGCTGTTCTGGGTGGTCTGTCTGGCACACTCTCCACATTGGAACGTGTGGGAAGACATCTGGCAAAACAGAACAGAAAAAGAAAGACGAAAGAGAAAATAGACAAATGAATATGTATATATAAGTCGAAAATGTTCATTTTGACTTTCTATTCTTTATCAAATAAAAATAAAGATATATTTTCGTATATATTACATTTAATGTATTATTTACAAGTACGGACAATTAAGAGAGTATTATAAACCTCCTTCCAGTAGGGTCATCACACGCATAAATTGTGTGTATAAGGAATTCGACTCAGCTCATCCATGCAGCAGTCGGTCTGCCTTCCTCATTCTCTCTACGTAATTGCTTTTCTGGATTCTGTCACCATCCGTCTTGCTGTCAGTCGTGTTCATAATTCCTTCACGTAGAGAGCTTGAGCCGGGGCAGTATAGACGCCCCTGTACACGGCCATACGAGCCTTGGATATAATGGCTTGGCCTGTGACCCCGAGCCTTATGGTCATGGCTAAGTTCACGCCATCCTATCCGAGGGTCACGTCGTCGAGGTCAAGGGTCATATCCTCGTGCTCGAAGGGTTGATAAAAAGCGTTGCTCACGGCGTACCGCTGGAGGACGTCCCCCTCCCTACCCACCGTCCCACCAACTGACCCACCGATCGGCCCACCGGCTCTCCTCCAAATACAATAACACTACAGTGATTCGTGACACAGGATGGACAAATAATCATAATTGATTACGCAGGAGGCCTTAACAGCAGCATCTGTAACAAGCATCAGACACTGAGGTAATGATATCTGTCGGGGTCAGGAGCATATATGAATACTGAAACTGTAAACGTGTTCCTTGAATATGTGGTTATTATATATTTGTGAATAGCACATTCCTGTCACATGAATACAGTTGCAATGGCTTACACAGCATCGATGAAATACTCTCCGTAAGAGTATAGGGCTGGACGTATATATAAGATTTTGTACTCTCAGTAGAGCCTGATTGCCTCAGGAACAAAGACGAGGTGAGGACTTCCTAGGAACTTACTGTGGTTTCCTTAGCGTTGTATGTCAGTCTTATTGCTGCTGCTGTTTATCTCACGTGGAGATGGACACAAATCTTGATGTATTTACTGTTTTTTCATTAGATGCAGGACCTCCGGGTGGTGTGAGGTAGGGGTGACGCAGTGGCTAATTGAGTGGAGTGGGTGGTCTAGGTGTTGAGGTGGATGATTCACCTTCCTGTGTGTGGATGAAGAGGTCATCCCACATCATTGCGGTCGTCACTAACAGCCCTGGCTATGTTGGGGGTCGTCCACGAGATCAGGTACCAAAGTACTTAATCTCAGTAAAGCTTTGAAATTTGGTAGGGAGCCAGGAATCTGTCTTTTGTAACGTCTGTGCATTACGTAAATATCGGCGGTAATTTTCTTTTATACCCAATTCCCTTTTCCCGCCTTAGTGATACAGCGTCAGGAACCGACGACCAATGACCTCAAGTGCACACACATACACACACATACACACACACACGCAGTCTCAAGCTGCCAGGCATAGTGTATCGAAACCAGAATGTATAATCTACAGCCAAGCCCCACAAGCGGTTCACCGGTGAGTGAGTGTGCTAAATATGTACAATAAAGATGCTCATTAACCTAGGATCCCCAGATGTCAGTGCATCAGCAGTTAATGCCCAATCATCATATTCGGAACCCTGGGTGAGATGGATCACACCTAATTTTCAATTCATTCTCTTGCGAGATAAACCAGAGGAGAAATTTAACCTGCAATCCTCACAGCTGTTAAAACGACTTACGATAATCTCAGTGAAGGGAGGAGCTTTGAACCTTTGGCGCAGACTATCAAATGTTGCGTCCGTCATCCTTGATGTCACTCGCGCCTTTCATCTCAAAACGTGAGGGTGACAGCAGCTGCCAGCCTCACCTACTGCTAATGTCCTCGTCAACGACGTTAATGACATCCCCGCCGCTTCCCTCCCTCCCAGACCATCATGGCTCAGGCCGGCAAGACTGACTTCACATTGAAATTTTGAGGTCTTCTGTCTCAGCTGACGCCAGGTGAGGCCTGAAGTCCCCGATCTCGGCCGATGTTTGGTGACACCTGCGGCCTCTATCTCGGCTGCCACCAGGTGGGACCTGAGGTCCGTCTGTCTTTGGATGGCGGTCACAACCCTACAATATCACAATATTCAAGTAACTACTTTAGACGTCTTGAGTGTTCTGTGCAGAAGATGGAGTCAGGTGAACTTGATGGTAATACTGTCAGGACGGCTCTGCGTCTGGCCTGACCACCGCTGCTGTAGACTATATCCTTTTGTTGCCCACGTTACGACCCTCACACTTTTTCCCGGGGTTGCTCTAGCCATATGAGGGTTCCTGTGGTTAATACTGCTACTGCTGCTGATATCGCTAATTCTGCTGCTGCTGCTAATAGTACTGCGGCTCCTGCTGCTGCTGCTTCTCCTCCTCCTGCTTTTATCTCTCTCTATTCCCACCTCTATTTACGTCTCGTTTATTGTACTATTGTATTATTCTGTTTACCAGAAGAGGCATGCGAGCGGCGGTGGCGGCGACTTGCCAACTCGAGGCTCATGCAGGTCTCAGCGCCCTTGGCAGTAGCTGGGTCAGCTGTGGTTTATTGGTCGAGATGCTCGATATTTACGGAGTCTCATTAGGGCCTGGCTCCTCCCGCGACACTACTGATTTAATGGGAGAACCTAAATGGAGTATGTGGCGTCTCCTGCCTCGTTCAAATTAGTATCGGTCTGAAAATTTTATCCATAATTCTATTCGTTAAGTACTTTATCAGGGTTATCTCTGTATCTCAACGGTACGACGCCTTCCTTACTTGATGGTGTACGAGTTGGCTGCAGGAAGTAAATTCTGGCAACACATGACACCTCAGGTGGTGCGGAAAGTAAAGTCTCGTGAGATTTTGTTAATAATTGGACGTGTGACAAAAGAAAGTGGGTAGGTGGAGGTGGGAGTCACCTTGAAAAACGGAGCTGGGCTCAAGATAAAGAACGGAGCTGATGTTCAAGATAAAGAACGGAGCTGGGGTTCACGAGGATCATGTAGCAAGAGCTGGGGTTCATGATGAAGAACAGAGCTGGAGTCCATGACGAAAAACGCTGATGAAAAAGATAACTTTTTTCGTGAAGTGGCCATGTGAACCAATTACAATTATTTTACTGCTTTCGTTGCTAAAGACAGTGAGGGTGATACTGTGTCTGAGTTGGTAGGTCGATAAACACATTGTAGTCTGGAACAGTATCGTCCTGCGTCCCTCTAGTGACTGGCTTATCGTCTGCCTCTGATTTATAGAGTCTGAACTTGACCCCTTGCTCTCCTCAGGACTGCTGCTCTACAAGCCTCCGTACCTTCCTATTGGGTGACATTCAACAGGTTATCAAGATCGTAATTAAGCTACACAAACACTGACTACGGCCTTCGTGGTTCCCCTTATCTAAATTAGGCCAGACGGCGCAAATATACAAACTACAACAACGCCTTCATGGCACCTACGACTGATACGGTGGGCTATTAATGGACTGGTTCCCCAAACGCTGATATGCAGTTGATTCTTTCATTAATCAAACCCTTGCAAAGCTCCGTGCCTGCAGCCCCTCAGGCCCTTCAAGGTCCACACTTGCTCTGTACTGGAGAAACTACGTGAACAGTCACGGAGGAATAGTTGTTGATTCGTTTTCAGATTCAGGTGAGCAGAAATAAGGTTTCAGAACCGTGGACCACCAGACGTACCACCTTGGTGTCTTTCTTCTCGACCTTGTGGCATTTACCCACCAGACACTGAGAATGGCTGGCTCGTTCGCCATTTTCGTTCGTAAGGTTCGAAAAATTAAATGGACACATTTTACTAAAGCTCACGTGAATTGTTTATAGTATTTTCTTTCGTCTCTTAGGGTGCCAAGCAAGGAAAATGCAGTGGATATTTCTCTCTTTAAGCTAAAAAAAATTCCGGATTAAGTTACTCTTCTTTTAGAAAATCTGAATTCAATGAATGTGTTGTTTGAAGGGTCATGTAAACATGGTAAATTTCGTGGTGTACAGCCAAAACACGCGGACAGTTGGGCCACATTGACGTCGGACACAAACATTAAACTAAGCCTGATGTACTAGAGCAAGGAGAAAGAACCCTCAGCTGAATGCGGTACGTTCCCGAGTCCATTAAAAATTAAACTGATAAATTATTCTCAATAAAAACTCGTTTTAAATCAAGTCGAGTTTATGGTTGAGTGGACTCATGCGACACGATATTTGCGTTATTGTTTTCTTCTTTAATCTTAATTATTTAAGAGAAAGCTTTATATATAGGTTCCTTCGTTATTCATATGGAATGGAAAAATGTAAGAATAAGATCGAAAGCTATTCTTGAGATATATTATAAGCGTCAATGAAACACTATCTTCCCGTAAGTTAATATCTGTTTCACTAAAGGTGAGCAAAAGTGTAGGAAGATATATATTTTTTCATTCGGAAATATACTTTCCTTTAGAATTATTGTGCCAGGGTCGTTTGATGGTCGAGAGCTTCTGTAGCTTTGTCGCGCTCATCATCCAAACCTCAACAATCGTCGTATTGTTATCTTAATGGTGGAACGATGTCTCTTATCTATCTGAGGCTAAACCTGACGCTTCCACTTTCCCATCTTCTTTTTTACCCTGTCGACCTACATAGGCCTCCATCGCGTTCTTCGTTATCAGCTTTTCAATCACCACCACTACCTCCTCCATTTTGCTTACGCACTTTCCCCACCAAGTGAAACATTCACATTAATAAGATCCTCTCGGCCCTGAGAGCAGCATCCTTAACTTATTCTCTCTTCCTGCTGGAGGAACAATAAAGAGAATGATTCGCCCTCCTAAGGGCAACCTACTTTTAGCACGACAGACGTGGCGACGGGCACTAAGACACCCAAGGTGTTGAGGAAAGCGGGAGGGTGCGGCCTTTGTGCCTCTGCTGTTGGCGTGATGCAACTCAGTATTCGTGTAGTAACAGCAGTGTGTTGCCTGCAGTGCTAGAGGGTCCTGGGGCCAAAGCTCTTGGCCACTGTGGGGATACGTGACTGTCTACCGACTCATGCGATGAATTTCCTGACTGTCTTGTTTACATACTATGTTTGTTTTTGTTGGGAAGAAATATGTTGTTGGTCTAAATGCAACCCCCGATGAAGAGTTAAAGATAGCTAAATGCTATTCAATTACGGGTCAAAGAAATGTTTTATTTTTGCAGTGGTCGAGGTGACGGTACTGGTGTGACGATGGTACTGTTTGTATGGTTGTGATGTGGTGGTCTAACTGGAGCTTATTAGGTTTGAGGCCAAGAGAAGACTTACAAAGGCATAATTACGTTGAATATTTAGAGTTTGGATGTTGAATGTGTCCTCCACCTGTAGTTTCCCTGAAATGCTTTGTCTGTGTATATCTAGGCAATGAATATTGAGAAAGAAAGATAGATAGGTTCCATACAGAGTTTGTTTGAGATCAGGTGCAGTTCCACAAAAGTTTTCTGACAAACAAACAGACAGAGAAAGTGTTGGCTTCCTGAGATCCGCCCAGCATCGACCATCTGTCCTGGACCGTGTCCTGTGAAAGGCCCCGAGGGCGCTGGCCAAGTCTGGCTTAGATCGGCCCAAAACTGTGAGAGTCAGCGGACAGGTAAGACCAGTGGACGCTGACCGCTTTCTGGTGCAAATGTTGCTTAATTCAATTTGTGTTCTCGCTGGGAAAGAGAGAGGTGTTTATCTTAAGGTAAATGTTGATTTTAATTGTCAGCATCGGCTGAGTTAATTCGCTAAGTTCATAATTTCAGCTGTCATTTTGCCCTTTTTTACTCTAACAGGAGTAATATTCTATAATCATTGTTATTATGTTCTTTTAGCTGTATTGTGGCAGTATAGAATAACCTGGAAACAAATCGCTCAGCTTAGACACACCCATCCAGCTTTACTGGAACCTGAGGATTCAATGGCTGGAGCTGCCAGTCCAGGATGAGAACCAGTCTTAGGGAACTGGGTACTAGCTCTTTCCTCCCAGAATGTACGCCGACCATTAATTTCTCTGGTTGCTTTGATTTTAAGATACTGGGTATCGGCTGTGTCCACCCCAGGATGTACACTGGTAATTATATCCTCTGGTTTCTGCGATATTTCGAGATAAAAGTTCATTGCTTGTTTGCATTGATTGATGATGCGGCAAACGTTTCGAAGAGGTCGAGATGTTCAACATAAAATCCTTGTGTCTCTTCGAGCTTTTAAACCCTTGAGCGACGGTACGATCGCTTAGCACGACGGTACGGCCCTTTAGCGCGATGGTACGGCCCTTGGATATGATGTATATTGCTTACCTAACCTGCTACTAATCAACTAGAAAGTTCCTCTTAAAGTAACTGAAGCAACAGAAGCAAGAAACCTTATCCAGTACAAAATTAAGACAATGGTAAATTAACCTCATCAGAGGATGACTTGCAGTGTTGTCAGTCATCTCGACCGCTGAACAGCTCAACTCTCCACGTCAAAAATGTCTTCACATTCATTTGTTTTTAGAGACGTGTCTTAGTCGATACATACCTGCATCAACTTGCAAGTTGTATTCTACTTGTACTTTCATATCAACAGAGAAAAATTGAGTTTTGAGAGACAAAGAAATTGCCAAAAATATATCTAAGACTCGATTCTGAGTGATTAATTCCTTTTCAAAAGATCAGTCAACTTTAAGCAGCATACATTGCCTGGAGCGAAGAGGCGGACATGGAATTAGAGTTGAGACCCGTACTGGTGCGAGGATCAACACCTGCAGTACTCATATGAGGTTCGTAAAGTTTTTTATTGCCGGGGTTCCATTGTTCACTTGGTATATAGCTTCCTAAACAATGTCTTGACATGGCATCAAAGGAAAACATCACAGCTCACTTACTTAAATTCACCACAAGATTAGGCGCGTCACTCCATCTTCACGGCTGTCTATCATCTTCATCGTAGCGGCCTTTGAGGGCGCCAACAGCGGCAGTAGCAGCTCAGTATCATAACCAGAAACTGACACACACGTGTGGTATATGACGCCGAACTTTACATCATCATCATCTCATCACGTTTACTCAGCAGCCAGGCAGCACCATAGTTGAGGAGACTGTAGCCTAGGTCTACTGAGGCAAGATGAGGTTGTACAACCTCATTAAATAATGATTATGTGTAATACAAAGGTTTATGTACCTTCTGAAATCTCTTTTGCCATTGTGACCTTTTCCGCCACAGAGAAGCAGTTGAGTTTTACTCTAGGGGACACATTCTGTCCTCCCGCTTTGCCATTTGTGGTAGATTGCATCACAGGAATGCAACCGAATTTTTTCTGTGTCAGACGAAGCTGAGTTTATCTTTCTCAGTACAGTACACGAGGCAGCAACTGTTGTGCGGTCATTTAACTCATTGAGCACGACAGCAGGACTTTTAGTATGATGGTGTGGTCTTTGGCCGGACCCTGAAGAGTTAGGTCAAAATTAAGGCTACCATACCCAAGGGTCGTACCGTCATGCTCCAGGGGTTAATTACCTCTGTGTAACTAAAGAAGCCACTCTGTGTCTCCGGACCCACCTACAGTCAGCGAAGACACTTGCACCCACTTTGCACAGGCGTTCCCAGTTATCTTACGCCTCTTGATGCGAAGGAGAAAACATTACGCCGTAGAAGGAGACACGAGAATTAGGCCAAGCTGCACGCTTCCCAAAGGCTCGTACAGGATGTATGTGACATTCCGAGTCCCCTGGCACTATCCTGCGTCAGCCTGTTTGTTTACACTTTCCCCTAACCTTCCCGCCAGCAATTGGACAAGAAATGGCCATTTTATGGTGACGCCCATGCATGCGGGTGTCTGACATGGCTCGTTAGTTGGGGTTCCGTGAAAAACTAGGCAGAACGACCCTATGTCTTGCTTCAGAAGTTGGCGACACACACGCTATAATTTGCAGTTGTTGTCGGCCTCGTGGTGGGAGAAGCTGGCGAGGAAGTAGACCCTCAGATGTCAAGGCTGGCCCATTCTCCTGCTACTGTCCCTTTCATCTTTCTTCTTCCTCCTTTTCCCCATCTTTCTTCTACTGCTTGTCTTCCTTCCCTTCAGTTTCTTTATTTTAAGTGTTTCTACTTTCATTTTCTATTTCCTTCTCTTTTATGTTTGAGGCTCCAGTCAAGGACAAAAGTCCACATCAAGGTCGGCCCGTAATTGAAATACAGAAAGGATTATGAAAGGGGAAAGGAGGAAGCGAGTAAAAGTAACTATGGATTTTGGAGGATTTGCAAAATGTCCCAGGTCATATCTATTGGGAAAGACATAAGAAGGTAGAGACTTCCACAGCTTCGATGTTTAAGGAAAGAAACAGTTATCAAAACGGCCCACCCTTGAGCTGCCAACGGCCCGACAGTAATCATGTGATGCAGCAGCTTGCGTGGTCTGGCTAGTGGTGGGGGCACACAAGCAGCCAGCTCTCGGGAGCAAAAAACCAAAGTAATACCTACAGAAGAGGGAAAGTAAACCCAAATTACGGCTTACGGCAAACGGGTCAAGGTTTGAAGACAGTCTGGGACAGTTTATAAGTCTGACCGCTTTCGACTCAACTCCGTCAAGTAAGGATTAAGGGCTAGAACCACCACAGATTTAAGAGCATTACTCCAGACAAGGATGAATCGATCCCTTGCATAAACGGAACAACGGTTTGTATTTATACAAATATATCAGGAGATAAAGCAAACCTTTGCCTATGTAAACATGTGCGTACTTCAGTGTTTATGTTAAGGAAAGACATAAGATACCACTGTACAGATGGTAACACGCGTACCTCATTGGCTGAAAACGCCAACATGAAAATTTTGACCGAGGCAACAACTGTGGCCGACACCCAAACCAATCGGAACACCTTGCCCGGGGAAGAGGGTTAGTTGAAGTGGCTTTCATCTGTAGCAGCCGACCCGACCCGAGCCATTGGTGGTGATGCAAGTGTGGAGGAGATCAGAGGCGTGTGGCTGTCAAGTGTGTTGGCTGTGGCACCTCCCACCTAATGGGTTGGCTGTGGTACCTCCCACCTAATGGGTGGTTAACTGTAAGAGAGGTTGTCTCCCTGTCGTCTGTGAGTTTGTTTGTTTATTACGATCTCATTCCACGAGCAGAAAGGTCCTCCCTCCCACGTCTGATCATCATCCCCAACACTCCCGTTCATCTAATAATGTTCATCTTACAGTCTGTCTGTCTTACCGTCCAATTCTGTGGCTATTATGTGTTGCGTGTAGGTCGTCTTTTTTTTTATTCTTAGATCTATTCTACTGGTATGTATTTGTATGAACGTATGTCTCTCTCTCTCTCTCTCTCTCTCTCTCTCTCTCTCTCTCTCTCTCTCTCTCTCTCTCTCTC
>JAYMFT010003792.1:0-14470 GCA_038088735.1 Panulirus argus | reverse complement strand
CAGTTTTTTTTTTATCCTAGTTTTTTTTTTTTTTTTTTTTTTTTTTTTTTTTTTTTTTTCATAGGACATTTATAAAGGCATTTTATATTCTCTTATAAGCATATCTAAGTCGAAAGTTATGAAGGTAAGCATTTTTTACTGGATTGGCCACTGTGTATTATTGGTTGCAGTGGGCACAACAGGCAGTTGTGATGACACAGACACGGTTAGACCCTAGAAAGGGCACACAGTTACTCACTGTGATCATCAGTGGGTTTCTGATGACTTCAGGCAGTTCCAGGGACTCATTCTTTGTATGGCCAGCCAAAAGGGCCTGCAGTATATACAGAATTCAGCTTGTCACAAAAATACTTTTTTTCCTTCAGGACTTATTTGTTAATTTTCTTCCCCAGATATGATTTCCTGAAATGTCGAGTTGCTGGTGCAGCTGGACTTGAGAGCAGTTTCCTCATCATCTTGGCGCTTGCTTTCTTCACCCTTCTGATCCGTCACTAGTAATGTTATATTTTTAAAGTATGTATGTTCACCAAAAGTATGTTAACGAGAAGAAAGAGAAGCTGATTTACTTGTGATCAGCTTGTGACAACATTCCTTTCACTGATTAAATAGAAATATTTCAATAATATATAGTTATTGTGAAAGCTTTTTGTGATTAATACTGGCACATAGTGTTAGCCCCTCCCCCCCAAAAAAGGGGAAGGCCTAAGTAGCAGTACAAACTTAAAGCATAACTTAACTGTCATCTATGAGAAATTTTATGGAGTTGTACATTTGGAATAAATCTTAGAAATATAAAAATTGCTCTAAAGCATTCAGTATTAATTGATTATTATAGGACTATCAAAAATTTTTCTTTCTATTTTAGGATAGTTTAGGGCTATCCAAATTTATAAATGACTATGAATGAAAGCCTTAGTCTTATGTAAATTTTTTTTGACCATGTATAGTTATTCCTAAAGGACTAAAGCTATACTAATAAGGTTTTCAGATGGCTGAAGCTTCAGTTTCATGGTAGTTATTTATGAAGGACTTGACAGTACCATTGCAATAGTAATGTAGGTGTTCATAGCTAATCTTAGTTTGATAGCTTTAAATGGTAGGTTGATTTATATGAGTATTTGGTTTTACTAACTAGAAATGGCAAACAAGAATACATATAAAAGAAGTAGAGGTGTAAGAGTGTTGAGTGAACCTGGTAAGTTGTATGGGAAAGGGATGATTGAGAAGGTGTTGGCATGCACAGAACATAAGTCTAAAGGGGAACAACATGGCATCATAAGTGGTAGAGGATGTGTGGATCAGGTATTGTTTTGAAGAGCATGTGAGATATACCTAGAGAAACAGAAGGACTTGTATGTAGCATTTCAGAATGTGGAGAAAGCTTGTGATAGGGTTGATAGAGATGCTTGGTTTAAGGTTGAAAGTTAGTATTTCATTGGAGGATGCCAGGTGAACAATTGTTGCATGTGTGTAGTGGAGGCTTATAGTTTACAAGAGAGATCTTGCTTGATGACTCAGTGTGCTGAGGAAATGTTTGAAGTTTTAAAGTTTAAAGTTTTTTCTCTCTAGACATAAAGATGTATGAGTGAACCATGAGGGTTTTTGCACTTGTACCTCCCAATGTAAGATTTTACAGATATGCAGAATCTCATGTATTAATACACCTTATAAGAAATCAAGAAGAATATCTTCACGCTAAAGAAAACTAGGCAAAACAGTGTCTCTAGAAATTACTAGCTGCAAAGGCGTGACTTATATTTTCATGTGTAGTATAATATGGTAAGGACTAAAGTAGTGATGCAGCAGAAAATGTGAAATAATTATAAAGTAAAAAAATCCAGTTCTTGACATAAATTGAAATATTTTCTGAGTTAAAAGTTATTATTCAAGTGTATTTCACTTCAGTAATACAGAAAATATTTTTGTGAATGCACTTCAACACAAATATAATTTATAAACTGGCCAACTGCTGGAGTTGAAGGTTGGAAAAACTCCACTAATTTCAGAATTGTACATTTTATGATCTCTTCCTGCATTTATGTATGCAGTAAGCAGTGAACAGTATATATAAGATGTTTTTATATAATGTTGTAGCATAATTCACATGAATTGAATTATGCCAATACACATTGCATTCCAACCAAATTTGGCTCAGGCACACTAGAATTAACTCAAGACATGCTTTTGTCTTTTTAACATGTACTTATAACATATTCCATCCTAGTATGGCCTTGACTGAAGAACTGATACAGATTCTTCATTTTACAGTAACGTGAATACATTCCGTCCAAGTATGACTCATAGTTGTTAGGAATTATGAAGACACTGTGGTTCATTGTGATGTGTAGTTGTGAAAAAAATTTTATGTTATGTATCATTACTCATTTTTAATCTGAATGAAATGACATTTTTATTTATTAAATGACATATGTTGGGAGTAATAATAAGCTCATCCGTTATGGAACTTCTTTGCTATGGTCACCCTCTTGAAGGAGTTCCCATAGAGAACAGGCATTAGAGATAGAGATAGATAGATAGAATAACAACTCTAATTCCATTATAATAGCAATGCTGACTTCTCAAATGCCATCACATTACACTAAATGTGATACATTTATCATATTCTTTACAAGATTTTGTTTTCATGCTTGTACAGTGTGCAGATGTCTATGCAACAAGTAGTTGAAAATCAAGCTGAGCATTACCAGCTGGTGTTCAAGTACCAAAGTGGTGGTGATAATTAGATAGTACCAAAATCAAGGTCTGCTTTACTTATGAGCTGTCCATTCATGTGATAAAGCCAAAAATTCAGTATTGTATTGCACTGTGGCAGCGTTATGGTAATTTTTAAGCGTACTGATAATTATTTAAGTCAGTATATAAGAAGTTTACTACCTGCCATAAGAGGATATTTTTTAATTCATGTTAGGGTGATTTTCAAGTGGTTACTGTGCAGGATTCCAATCAATTTTATTGTATGTATATAACCCATGTATTTTTTAATGAATCTCACATTTCATATTTTTTATAACCTAACCCAACAAAATTATTTTAGTAAGACAGTTAATACTAAGACAACTTTCCTTGTACCTAGTGTCTGTAAACAAATTCCTGATTGGTTATAACCATTAGGAGTACTTGTACAAGGTCTTTGACCGTAAAAAATTATTACAATAAAGTATATGCCATTTTTGAAATTTACATTTAAATTTAGCCTGCAATATAAGTATAATTTTTGTATACAGCTTATATTTATTTTGAATACCATTATTCATATTTTTTGCATGTGCTGGTTCTCAGACTTTTGAACCTCAGCACGGAAATCCCAGCCACCCCAATGTTTTTTTTAAGCTGATACGGCATGGGCAGCTGAGGCCCTAATCAAGGCCATCCCATTTACGTGATATGTATAATATCCCTGGGGATAGGAGAGAAAGAATACTTTCCACGTATTCCCTGCATGTCGTAGAAGGGGGGGGCGACTAAAAGGGGATGCAGTGGAGGACTGGAAATCCTTCCTTCCAGTTTTTACTTTTCCAAAAGAAGGAACAGAGAAGGGGGCCAAGTGAGGATTTTTTCCTCTAAAGTTCGGTCCTCTGTTCTTGACGCTACCTAACCAACGTGGGAAATAACGAATATGTATATATAAAAAAAAAAATATATGTATATTTTTTATTATTATTATACCTGATCGCTATTTCCTGTGACAGCGAGATAGCGCCAAGAAAGACGAAGAAAGACCCATTACCCCACATACACACATATATACATACATGCACACATCTGCACAGTACATATATATATATACATACCAACATATATACATACATATACATACACATGTATATACACTTATATACATGTACATATTCAAACTTGCTCACCCCCATCCATTCCTTATGCCACCCCACCCCACAGAAAATAGCATCGCCACCCCCTGCGCCAGCAGCATAGCGCCAGGAGACAGACGAAACGGCCACATTCGCCCACACTCAGTCTCTAGATGCACTGAAACCACAGCTACCTATCTACATCCAGGCCTCACAGACCTTTCCATGGTTTACCCCAGACGTTTCACATGCCCTGGTTCAGTCCACTGACAGTACGTTGACTCCAGTATAATGCATAATTCCAATTCACTCTATCCTATGCATGTCTTTCAGCCTCCTTCATGTCCATGCCCCAATCGTTCAAAATCTTATTCAATCCATTCGTCCATCCCCAATTTGGTCTTCCTGTTCTCCTTGTTTCCTCCACTCTGACACAAAATGTTCATATTACAGAGGTATAAATAAGTTAGGTGTACTTGGTTAATTGAATGGAAGCATGGTGATTGAAAGTGTCTTTGTATAAAGGCAAGGGAGACAAAAGTAAATGTTCAAATTACAGAGGTATAAATATGTTGGATGTACCTGGTAAGCTGAATGGGAGAATGGTGATTGAGAGGTCTTATGTGGTGGCAGGCACTAAGCATCTGACCAGGTAAGCCACATAGCTTACGGAGTGTTAGAGAAGATATGGATCAGATGTTTGCTTTAAAGAATTTGTGAAAAAAGTACTTAAAAGAGAGCGAAGGATTTGTAATTTGCATTTATAATTAGGGGGAAAGAGATGGTTTGTAGAAGGCTTTATGGAAATATGGCCAGAAAGGAAAGCTACTGGAAGCATTTAGGGGTGTCTGTCAAGGGAGTTAAGCATGAGTGTAAGTAGGAAAAAAGGAGTATGAGTGGGACCATGCAAAAATGGGTTTACTGCTTTTTAATCTGTTTAGGGAATGAATTGTGAAGGAAGTAAATGCAAAGATCTTGGGAAGTGTTATGTTTGCAGTCTGTTAGGTTGGGGCCTGGGAGGTTAATCAGTTTGATGTATGCTGATGACAGCTCTGGTGGCAGACTCAAGTGAAAAATTGTAGAGCTGGTGTCTGCGTTCAAGAGAGAGTGGGAAAGGAGTGAGCTGATGGCAGGTGTAAATAAAAGTAAGGTTATATAATTTTGTACAGGAGAGAGACAGGGTGGATGAAGTGTGAATTTGAATGGAGAGAGCCTGGAGGAGGTGGAGTGTTTTAGAAACCTGAGAGTAGACATGGATGTAAATGGAAGTATGTAGAGGTTGCTTGAGGCACAATGTGGTGTGAGGAGGACCAATTGAGAGAGAAATAAGAAGGTAAGAGAAAGATGTGGCAGTAAGAAGAATATGCTTAAGAGAGATGAATAATATGTGCTGAAATGTTGTGTACATATGTAAAGGATATGTGAGGACAGGCTGATCAAGAAAGTATATGTTCTTGTAGAGATTTTGAGAAAGAGATGGACTTGCAAAAAGTGGTGAGAAGTATACCTATCTGTTATCAGGGCAAACTAGGGACAAAGTGACGGGATTCATTGTGGAACGAGCTTTTGGTGGAGTTTCTCATGGAGCCCCTGAAAAGAAGATGGGAATCAAGGCCTCAAACACAGCAGAAGTTTACTTTGAAGATACAAAAATTCCTGCAGAAAATGTTCTTGGAGGTGTTGGCAATGGATTCAAGGTAAATTACATGAGTCTTATGTTGTAGGATTCCAGCTGCAATTTGGGGACTAGTTCAATTAAGGTGTCAGAAATAGAAATCCCTTGTATTTTTAATTAACATTTTTACAGGTTACACCCCTGGGGTAGGGGAGAAAGAATTCTGCCTCCGTATTCCCTACTTTCTGCAAAATGCAATTAAAAGGGGTGGGGGTGGGGATGGGGGGCTGGAAACCCGTTCTTGTATTTCAGTTTCTAAAAGAGGGAACAGCAGGAGCCAGGCAGGGAGTGCTTATCCTCCTTGAAGGCTCTAGCTAGGGTGTCTAAATGTGCATGGATGTATCCCAGATGAAAAGAGAGGAGAAATAGGTAGTATGTTTGAGGAAAGAAACCTGGATGTTCTGGCTCTGAGGGAAACAAAGCTCAAGGGTAAAGGGGAAGAATGGTTTGGTAATGTCTCAGGAGTAAAGTCAGGGGTTGGTGAAAGGACCAGAGCAAAAGAAAGAGTATCACTACTCTTAAAGCAGAGTTGTGAGAGTATATGATAGAGTGTAAGGAAGTAAATTCTAGACTGATGTGGGTAAAACTGAAAGTGTATGGTGGGAGGATTGGTGATTAGTAGTGCTTATGCACCTGGCCATGAGAAGAAAGATAATGAGAGGTAGGTGTTTTAGTTGCTGCTCATTGAGTGCGTCAGTAGTTTTGATGTAAGAGACTGGGTAGTAGTGGTGGGTAATTCAAATGTGAAGTTAAGTAATGTGGCATTTTAGGGCATAATTCGGGCATGTGGGGTTTTCAATGGTATGAATGGAAATGGTAAACAGCCTGTGGAGTTGTTTGCTGAAAAGGACTGATTGGGAATACCTGGTTTAAGAAGAGGGATATACATAAGTATACATATTTGAGAAGGAAAGATGATCAGTAGGCATTTCTGGATTACATATTAATTGATAGGCATGTAAAAGAGAGACTTTAAATTGGGAATGGGGTAATGATAATAGATACGTAGATTGGTAGAAATCCTGGTATTGCTATACTTCATCCCTTAGCTTTTAAGTTAGAAATTTCATATCATATATGTTAATATATCTAAAGCTACCTGCTCTCTGGTGGGAAAAGGCATGGTACTGATAGATATCTACACATATATCGTACTGTAAGTATGTATATTTCATTTGTTCTAATGTATCCGATGCAGTGGTAAACTACAGTACAGCTTTCGTTTTTATGTACTCTTTATGTCACAAGTTCAGTCATAGGAAGGACAGTTCAATCACTAATTCACTTAAAGTGAAGAAAGTTTGAGATATAAGACCTTTAATATCCTGGTTCTGCACATCTACGTAAGTGGTACCTTCTGTCATATAGCCACATGGTTTTAACTGAATCTTCACACACCATGCTTTTTCCTTAATACTCTATAATTCTTTTGTCATGCCCTCTTTTTCAAACATGTTTATTCCATCTGTCCTTTCAACCTTTCCTTTAGTCTTTCACTGTACTTCCATTCATCATTTATACACATTTGATCCTGCTTTTCATCTCATTATCCCTACATTCCCAACACTTTGGTGCTTCATCTTTTACCTTTTCATCCGTGGTTCATGGTCCCATGTTGTCAGATTTTCTCATTCCTTACAGTCCACTCCTCTTTCTCCACTTTCTCTACTACGAAGCTTTATTTTATCCTGCTTTTTACAAAATGCTTTACTGTGTCTAATCTGTGGTTGCATATTCAGTGGAACTGCAAAATGCACCTTTCTACACCTGTTTCATATTTTTCTTGTGTTCCAATATATAATACTGATTTTGCCAATATTGTCTAATTGGTATACTACAATTTTAACCAATCAATCTTTCATCTATGGCACAATAGTACATAGCATTCACCATCTCATGCTCATAAACTAGTAGAAGTCACTTACAATCAATCAATTGTAGCTGATAAATTTACCATTCTTCATTCAAGGTTGCCATGGAGATATTGAACAATGGACGTTTTGGCATGGCTGCTGCACTTTCTGGCACCATGCGGTATTCTATTAAGAAGGCTCTTGACTTTGCCACTGCGCGTATGCAGTTTGGTAGACGTATTGACAGTTTTGGAACTATCCAGGTAAGTTTTAACTTTGAGTACTTCTTAGGTACAGTATTTATAAATAACTGTAGGCTGTAATATCTTTGTCAGCTTTACAGGGATTATTAAGTTGCTCATGCAGTCAGTCAAGAAAAGAAAGGCAACTTGCATGTAAATGGAAAAAGACAGATATAGGTGAAGGACTCAGTAAAATTGCCTCTCCCAGACTGCCTCAGGAACATAGACAGTCACACAGTACACACACAAAAAAATATGTAAAGAAATAAAATCATTTAATACAATACTTCCTGTAGAACACTGGATTTTATAACACCTCTCTGGCTGCCTGACAGGTGCAGCAATTTACAAAACTGTAAGATGCTAAATAGGCTCAGTCCTTCCTCAGTGGACAACCCAGCAGCCATGGGTTACTTTTGAATTACTCACATGTCAAATGTCTGTCATGGTATTACAGTAGTCTAGCCCCAAGAATGCTCACAGTTCCCACCTGGACTAACATGATGTCTAGCAACTAACAGGTGTGTCAGCAAGAGGAAGCAGCATAGCTGAGATAGCAGAGATGGGGCACCAGAATTGTTGGACATTTCCTTCATTCCTGCATAACTTTTATTTGGAATATAAAAAACTTGTCCTCAAATGCAAACTGGGGAAAAATATATATTAAATGTAAATTGCACAAACTTTATTCCACCTATTCTTAGGGATGAATAGGAGTGAATGAATCTGTGCCTGGACCGATTAAGAAATGAAGTCTTTTTACAGAAGATCCCTCCTCAGGTTCCAGTGCTGAAGACTGGATCACAGCAACCTACTCTAGAGTCAGGCAGAGAGATAAGATGAATCATGACAGCAGTACTTAGCCAGTGATAACATGGATGATGTGTCTTATTTTGATTGGCTGGTGGAGAGAGATATTACATTTGAATTCTTGTTTAGCAATGACAATGACTTGGTACAGTTACATTAGTTAGATCTCATAATGTCGTAACATATATTTTGTCTCATACTAGCTAATAATTCTAAATACAGTAATTAAAGAAACTATCTACACATGTATATATATTTTTCATATCTGTTTGCTGTTTCCCTGCATTACTGAGGTGGCACCAGGAACAGATAAAGATAGGCCACATTTGCTCATATCTGTTTTCTAGCTGTCATGTATAATGCACCCAAACCACAGCCTCTGTCTACAACCAGATCCCACAGACTTTTCCAGGGTTTTCCCTGGCTGCTTCATATACTCTGGTTCAATCCAGTGACAGCACATAACTTCACGTAAACTATATCGCTTCAGTCCGCACTATCTCCGCTTGATTGAGGTAACACAGCAAGTAAAAACTCACCTTTTGCAAGGCTGTGTCATTGGGAGTACAGACTTTCCATAGAACTCACTCCAAAGAAGTCTACATTTCCCTGCTACTGGAAGTAGTGCAAACTTGGACCACAGGAGCCTTAGAAAGGTCCTGGGTAACATCAAGACTCTTTCATAGAAACTGATCCTGTGGTAATTATAAGAAAACCATAATGATACCATAACAAATGTCTGTCATTCAATTAGAGGCTTTTTTTTTACAGAAAAATTCCTCCCTTTGTATAATCTATTCCACTGTTTCCTCAGTTTTTGTATTATAATTTAATGGATTTCAACCTTTTCAGATCCATATAATCTTGTCATTTTGCTGTATAACTGCACGTTCTACAATTTTAATTAAAAAGAATAGTCATTAAAAAATATGAATATTTTGAAATGGTATATTGTAATTATTAAGGCAACAAGGTAGCAATTAGCAATTAGACCTCTGGGAATGGGGATAACTTGCCCTTTCATCAGCCTGTTTGGGTAGAGGTAGAGACCCTGTTTAAGTATAATTGTTCTATAAAAGTTGCATGAATGCTCTTAGTCCACCCTTTGTGTATGAGTTATGGGAAAGATGGGTGGACAGATAGTGATTTTTTGTTTTCATTGTATATCGCTATATACTTAATTAGACTTGCTTTCTTTTTACCACAATAGGAAAAACTGGCACGTATGGCAATGCTTCATTATGTGACAGAGTCTATGGCTTACATGATCTCCTCCAATATGGATGCTGGCTCCAAAGATTACCACTTAGAAGCTGCTATTAGTAAAGTTAGTATCTGGTGACTGAGGTCAAACAAAATGACACAATGTTGTGGATTATTTTTGATAACTGTTTTCTTGCTAATTTTTTCATTGTTATAAAACAACTTATAAAAAGGTATTTATTACTAGAAATTTTATATCTATTGGATAATATAATTAGAAAACAGGAATTAGCATATTTGTTAATTCTTAAGTTAGGCTGACGAATTAAGACAATATTTCAGTGCAATTTATGATTCTCACAGTGCTTTGCATCAGAAGCAGCCTGGGCAGTAACTGATGAGGCCATTCAAGTGATGGGTGGCATGGGCTTCATGAAGGAATCAGGCCTTGAGCGTGTGATGAGGGATTTGCGGATTTTCAGGATTTTTGAGGGAACAAATGATATCCTTCGTCTTTTCGTAGCTCTAACTGGTATGTGAAATATTGTATTGTTAAACCATTTCATTTTCATTGTACTCCATTCCAAGCTATGTATAGGCCAAATGTGTCTTTGCTTATGCACGTTTATTATTCTGACACCAGATTTAAAAAATGCAAGCCATGTTTCATTCTTGCGGCTAGGATAGTTGGAGAGTACTGCCCTAACCTGGCCCCCCAAGCAGGACCCAGGGAAGGCATCTCTGGGCATGGTAATACTTTTGATTCAGGATCTGATAAATCTTAAAATGTTATTGTCTTTGTGATCTCCCCATATTATGTTTCTTTTCTTACAGAATATCAATATTTTTATTAAACAAAATGCCAAAAAATTATTTCCTCTAAGATGGTGTAGGAGGTAGTTAAGTGGATAGGGAAGGGCCTGTGCTAGCAGCATAGATGCTCCTAAATTGTGTAAGTTGTCAATAATTATGGTTTTGGCCGGGGATGATTACATTCTCTATACACCCACTTACATTACACAGTACATAACTTCTTTAGGTGTAAATTCACTCTACACGAACTTATGTTTTATGTATTTTGATGCATTTTACATAGTTTTATGTATTTTGCAAGTCTGTATGTTATTTACATTGATCTTTATTTACAAGAATAAACAAACAACTAAAATAACCAAAAATATCAAAACAAATTTCAAAAATAGTTTCTCTTATCTATCTTTCTATATCTCTGATGCCCATTCCCTCCAGGAACTCCCATCAAGGGGGTGGCCATGGCAAAAGAGTCTTCTCTCATGCCTGTCCTTACATGCCTCTCTTGCATACACTATTCCACACATTCTTCCAACATTTCTCTCCCTCCAGTACTCTTTCACTCTATTTCCCCGCATCACAGATGGTCTTCCCCTGAAAACCTCCTTTTTAAATATTTTGTAATGTTTCTGGATAATCGAGGGCATCCAACCAAAATAGAGTTGTTATGAAGTTGAAGGTTGATGTCTCACCTTGAGAAATTTTCATAATGGCTGAGAGATCGAAAATAACTGGAATTCTTCTAAAAAGTATTCAGTGTGGGAATATTTAGACAAAATGTTCTTTCACTGGAGTGATTTTAGAAATTACCTAAAATTAGCAAGTCAGCATAAACAGTATATGGATTTAGATGCTGTATATACAATTTTCATTTTCTTTTGTAGTTGAGACTGCTCTTGACCAAGAAATGACGTATGATATCTCTTTTGGTATATATTCATAACTTCTTGCTTTGTACACCAAAGCATAATCCTATAATACTGCATCTATTCAATGTTTTTTCAGGCTTCATTTGACATAATTCTCTAATGACAATAATACCATATGATTAATTCCTATCACAAAAAATTTTCATAATATTGTCAATTTTTTCTTGATTTGTATAACTTGTAAATTCTCAATTTCTGTATGAAGAAACTAATTTAGCAATTATATCAGTTGTTTTACCTACAAAACCAATTGTTTCAAAGAGTTAGGCAACAAGGAATTTTAAGTATGATTTATGATGAAGCCAAAGCTTGTGGTGATGTTGAAGACTCCAGTTGGTTTTAAGTGTTACTGAAATACAAGGAATTCCTTGTTAATATAACAGATTATGTTTATCTTAAAGGTGCATGTAATACTATACTCTCAGAATTGCTTTCTTCAGGGGGAAAGGGGCATTATGCAACCCTCAGATTGTTTGCGGACTCTTAAACCCACCGATATGAATACTCTTACCCTAAAAAACTGGTATATATTTTAATAACATATTGTATTTATAACACTCTTTGCTCTTATTTGTGTGTGCTTGAGTTTCTGATTTATATAAAAAAGGAAAAGTTTCATAAGAGGATTTCTCTCTCTCTCTCTCTCCACTTTACTCCACAGGGTTTTTGAAAATTAGAGCATTGGACAAACCTAAATTTCCATGGTCAAATGTCCCAGGCTAACTTCCAAACTTGATCCCCTTGCCCTACGCTGCAATGTTGGTACAATTTCCCTTTTCTATATGTATTACTTTGGCTTTTGCTCCCGAGAGCTGGCTACTTGTGTGCCCCCACCACAAGCTAGACTACACAATACTCAGCAAGCTGCTGTGTCACATGATTATTGTGTGGCCATCAGCAACTCAGGGTTTGCCATTTTAATAGCTGCTTCTTTCCCTACATGTCAAAGCATTGGAACTCTCTACCTTCTCATGTCTTTCCCAATAACTATGACCTGGCTCATTTCAAAAGACAGGTCTTTCACTTTGTCAAAAATTCGTAAATACTTTCCCTTGTCTTTTCTTTTTCCTTTCTCAATTTTCTCTATATTTCAACTGGGGTCCGGCCTTGATGTGGACTTTTGTCCATAACTGGAGCCTTCAACATAAAAAATCGGTTGAAGTATTTTGGGAAACGTTCTTTTCTTGTAGGTATATTTAACTTTCCTAAAACCAGATTTTTATTAAATTTAGGAATAAGGGAAATTCCTAATCATGATACTCTGTGCTGCTGATGCAACAGGCATCGTAGTATGAGCGATCAAACCAAGACTGACAGGATAAACGTTTAGTAGAAATGACGCAAAATCCAATCTTGTTCATGATGAACTCTGCTGACACAAGAGAGCATCGCTTAAAAGGATTAGAGAGCAAAAAGGCCCGTGGGACGCCATATTTGAGGGACTGGAAAGCGGAGATGGCACCTTGCTTCGACGAAGCTCAGTGAGGATGTCTGTAAATCATGGAATAAGACATTCTCCCATCCCAGTGTTGGTGGTTTCATTGTTGAATTTGTTGTGGCTGACAAGGGTAAAAACTTTGGTGAACTCAGTGAAGGTGAATACCACAGAGACCTTGCATCTTCCTAGACAGCGATAGATTAGTCCAAGGAGTCGACGAGGCACTGGATACTAGAGGTCTTTTACTATAACTGTTGAGTCTGTGCAACTTATTATTTCTATTGTATACAACTTACTATGTCAGTTTACGCCCAAGTATATACAAACCTTTCACCGAGTAACAAGGGGATCAGGGCGATGATAATGGATCATAACTTGCTGAGAGACTGTGAATGCGATGACATGAAGTTTCCCAATCAGTGGAGCATTGGGACTAAAGCTGGAAAAGATTCAGGATGTAACGCAGTGGTTTGACTGGTTCAAGGGGGAGTCAATTTCACAGGTAAATGACTGGTAGTGGTAGAACACAATGACTGGATGCAGTAGAGCACAATGACTGATAGCAGAAGAGCATAATGACTAGTAAGAGTACAGTGGCAGGTACCAGCAGAGCACATTGACTAGTAGCAGCAGGAGAGAACAATGACTAATGGCAGTAGACCACAATGACTGGTAGTAGTAGGGCATCATAGCTTGAGGTTGAACAGATGCCAAAAGACATCAAATTTTTGTATTAACTCAGGAAGTGTTGAGTGTGGAAGGTGGGTTAGGAGGCATATGGTGACGAGGTAGAGGAGTATCTGACAGATGGTAGTCAATTGATTTTTGATAAGTTGAGCTGATTCTTGACTGGATAGGTAACTGACGCAAGGAAAGAAGTCTGTGTCTGTTGTCAGGTTGCTTCAGGTGCTTTAAAGTAGTAGGTTAATACATATGTTTCTCCGCACTGCATATTTCACGAATACCTTTGTTACTGAGGACTATGTAGCACTTGTAGTATTGTTCCAGCAGAAAACCCAGTGTCGCCACTACCTTAATGGTAATGCGGGATGTGACCAGGACACGTCAGCTGGGTCTCGTCAGACAACATCCTCGGCAAAGAAGTGATAGTAGGCTTCCGGTTTATCGCTCATGTAATTGTCCCTCTCAGTGTTAGAGCTATCCATGATTAGCAGTTCACTCCAAGCAACCCATATCCGAAAGTGTTTTATTGATAAACTGGTGACCGGTCTTTATGTATTGACCTTCGGCCTCATATTTTGGGTCGTCGTAGGTGCGATGGGTCATCAATACGATATGAGTGTACAACGGCCAAAGGATGGTAACGTTTAGATATTGTCTAAAGTGCTTTTGCTTATTTTTTGTTAGCTGAGACGGCACGGGCAACTGAAGCCCTAATCGAGGATATCTAAATCAAGCTATATATTAACCCTACTCTGAGCCAGGTGCCTATGTCATCGACCAAACCCTAGTGCTGGATGAATAGTTGCGCTGATTGTGGACCGACGGCCGCAACCAGGATTCCAGCGCTCGACCTTGTTTAGCCGGTGACTGTGTGACGGTCGGAAACAATAACCGCTCCATATATATATATATATATATATGCTTTTCGAAAAAAGGAACAGAGAAGGGGCCAAGTGAGGATTTTCCCTCAAAGGCTCAGTTCTCTGTTCTTAACGC
>JAYMFT010003781.1:0-17242 GCA_038088735.1 Panulirus argus | reverse complement strand
CAGGGAATACATGGGAAGTATTCTTTCTCCCCTATCCCCAGGGATATATATATATATATATATATATATATATATATTCACACACAGTGCCATTCAACAGCAAGGACTCGAACTTCGTACCGTTTGCGTGGTAGCTTGGTTCGCTGACCACCCGGAGCATGGCGTGACATCCTACTGGAGCCGGAACATGGAGTAACACTTCTGGAGTCTGAGCATGGCTTGACGCCCTACTTGAGCCGGAACATGGTGTGACGCTCCTCTGGAGTCGGAGCTTGGCGTGACGCCCACCTGGAGCCGGAGCCATGCCCACCTGAAGCGGGAGCATGGATTGACGCCCTACTGGAGCTGTACTGGAGCTGGGGCATGGCGTCACGCTCCACTTTAGCTGGAGCATGAAATGACGCCTTTCTAGAGCCATAGCATGGAGTGACGCCCTACTGGAGCAGGAGCAGAGTGATGAGCTACTGTGGCCGAAGCATAGTGTGACGCTGTACTGGAGCCATAGCATGACCTATCGTCCTACTGGAACTAGAGCATGGAGTGACGCCATGCTGAAGTTGGAGCATGGAATGAAGCCTTTCGAAAGCCAGCGCCTAGAGTGACATTGTAATGGAGCCGGAGCATGGAATGAAGCTCCACAGGAGTCACAGCATGGAGCAACTCTGGACTGGAACCAGAACATTACGTAACGTTCTCCTGGAGCCGAAGCACGGATTGACGCTCTACTGGAGTCGGAGCATGGTATGACACCCTAAGGAAGCAAGAGCATGAAGTGATGTCTAAATGGAGGGAGAGCATGGAGTGACATCCTACTGCAGCCATAGCATAGACTGAGCCCTACCGAAGCATGTAGTGACGCTGAACTGGAGCTAGAGTATGGATTAACGCCCTGCTGAAGCCGGAGCATGGAGTGATGCCCTGCGGGATTCGGAACCTTGAGTGACGCCCTATTGGAGCCGGAGCATGGAATGCTACAGTGCTGGAGCCGAATCATCGAATGATGCTTTACTGAAGCAGAGCATGGTGTGACGCTGTATGGGAGCCGGGGCATAGATTGATTCCCTCCTGAAGCCGGAGCTTGGTTTGAGGCCTTACTGGAGCCGGTGTTTGGCGTGGAGCCCTACTGGAACCAAAGGATGAAGTTACGTCTTACTGGAGCCGGAGCATGGGGTGACGCTGTACTGGAGCCATAGGATGACGTATCGTCCTACTGGACCCGGACCATGGAGCGACGCCGTACTGGAACCTCAGCATGGCATGGCGTCCTGCTGGATGTGGGGTGACACCCTATTGGAGCTGGAACATAGAGTGACGCCTTATTGGAGCCGGATCATGGAGTGACATCCTAGAGGAGCCGGGTCATGGAGTGACACCCTAGAGGAGCCGGATCATGGAGTAACACCCCAGAGGAGCCGGATCATGGAGTGACACCCTAGAGGAGCCGGAGCATGATGTGACGCACTATGGGAGCCGAAAGCATGGAGTGGCACCCTACAGGAGGCGGTGCATGGAACGACGCCCTACAGGAGCTAGAGCATGGAATGACGTCCTACTTGAGCTGGAACATGGATTGACGCCCAACTGGAGCCGGAGAATAGAGTGACTCCCTATTAGAGCCGGAGCATGAAGTGACGCCCCACTGGAGCCAGAGCATGAAGTGGCTCCCAACTGGATCCGGAGCATGGAGTGACTCCCTACTGCAGCCGGAGCATGAAGTGATGCCCTACTGGAGCTGAAGCATGAAGTGACTTCCTACTGGAGCCGGAGCATGGATCGACTTCCAACTGGAGCCGGAGTATGGATTGATGCCATACTGGAGCCGGAGCAAGGAGTGATTTCTTACTGGAGCTGGAGCATGGATCGACTTCCAACTGGAGCCGGAGCATATAGTGACTCCCTACTGGAGCTGGAGCATGGATGAGCTCCCAACTGGAGCCGGAGCATGAAGTGACGCTGTGCTGGAGCCAGAGCATGAAGTGACGCCCTACTGGAGCCGGAGCATGGATTGACGCCCTAGTGGAGCCGGAGCATGGAGTGACGCCCTACCAGAGCCGGAGCATGGAGTGATGCCCTACTGGAGCCGGAGCCTGGTTGAAGCCTAACCAGATCCGGAGCATGGAGTGACGCCCAACTGGAGCCGGAGCATAGGGTGACTCCCTATTAGAGCCGCAGCATGAAGTGCCGCCATACTGGAACCGGAGCATGGAGTAGATCCCTACTGGAGCCGGAGCATGGATCGATTTCCAACTGGAGCCGGAGCATGGATTGACGCCATACTGGAGCCGGAGCATATAGTGACTCCTTACTGAAGCTGGAGCATGGATGAATTCCCAGCTGGAGCCAGAGCATGAAGTGACGCCCTACTGGATCCGAAGCATGAAGTGACGCCCTACTGGAGCCGGAGCATGAATTGACGCCCTAGTGGAGCCGGAGCATGGAGTGACGCCCTACTAGAGCCGGAGCATGGAGTGACGCCCTGCTGGAGCCGGAGCTTGGTTGAAGCCTAACTAGATCCGGAGCATGGAGTGACGCCCTACTGGAGCAGGAGCAAGGAGTGACGCCCTACTAGAGCCGGAGCATAGTGACACCCCACTGGAGCCGGATCATGGCTGAACCCCAACTAGATCCGGAGCATGGATTGACGCCCTACTGAAGCTGGCGCATGGAGTGACGCGCTGTAGGAGCTGGAGCATGGGGTGACGCCCTAGTAGTGTAAAGGTTGTGATTTTATATTTTTCGGAGGTCTTTGGTAAAATCATCTACTCGAGAAACTGGTTCGTGAAACGCGGTGTGACTCCCTGGCTTCGGAGTGATCCCAGCGAATGTATCCATTCGTATGTATTTCTCGGAATAATCGTAAACTGGCCAAGTTGTTGTTTGAGATTAAACCTCCCGACAACTCAGGAGGTGGGGATCCTAAGCTCTAGGACGGCCAGCCGATGGTGAGGAACCTAAGCACTGGGCCTAGCCAACGTGTGGCGCCATATTTATATTGGGGGAAGGAGCGCATCACTGCCAAACGTTTCTGGCTGGAAGTTCCAGCCCCACGAGCCTGCTTGACCCGTTCACTCCATTTATTCATTTAGAACGACAAACAATGTTGAAAGGAATGACTGGAAGGGAGAAAGGGTCATCGTGGAATAATGTAACTTTGAATTAGTGACATATACTTCTTGATATACGCCATGACGTATGCTTCTTGGAATATGTCATGACTTAAGGCATGCCTCGTAATACGTCAAGACGTATGGTATACTTCTTAATATTCATGACGAATGCTTTTTAATAAAAATCATGACGTAGGATATGCTTCGTAATACGTCATGATGTACGGTATACCTCTTCATGGACTCCCGTGGTGTAGCGGTTAGCGTTCCTGTCCGCTACGCATTAACGGGACGTCCAGGGTCGAGCGCATAGGTTCGAATCCTGGTTGCGGCAGCTGGTACACAGTCAACCCAGCTGTTCCTCCAACCCTAGGGGTTGGTCGATAAAATAGGTACCTGGCTCAGGCTAGGGTATATATATATATATATATATAGCGTTAATGGGATGGCCTTGATTAGAACCTCAGTTGCCTGTGCCGTTTCAGCTAACATTAGGAAAAAGCAAAAATATGTCATGACGTATGGTATGCTTCTTAATGCGTCATAACATAAAGTATGGTTCTTTATAAGTCATGACATATGTTATGCTTTTTATTATACGTCATGACGTCTGATGTGCCTCTTAATACGTCGTGGCATATGGCATGCTTTTTAATACGTCGTGACGTTGTTATGCGTCTTAGTTCGTCGTAACGTATGGTATGCTCCTTAATATACGTCACATTACGGTCCGTTTTCCCTCTCAGCTACTTTACCTCAAACACAAACATATTAGACTATGACTGTCATCTGAACCCAAGAGTTGTTATATTTTCTGTGAAAAGTAATAAAAAAAAGAAAAGGAAGCGAAAGTAACATTGCCACCACCTTGTCTTCCTGTTATGCAGTGACGTGTCATTTGCCTTCCTGTTATGTCAGTCATTTGCTTTCCTATTATGTCAGTCATTTGCTGGTTCTCGTAAATTGATCAGTCCTTCCGAGAACGGAAGAGAGCATCTTCCTCCAACTCCTCCAGCGTGACCATCTCTGCCACACTTTTTTTTTTTTTCACTTCATAGGGTTAAGTGGGAACGGTTTGCTAGACATCAATCACCCTGTGCTAGTGTGAGGCCTTGAGTATCTCTGATACCAACAACTACTTCAATATTTGCTCTCTAACATATCTTTAGGTCTTGCAGCAGTTGTTCTTTTATGAGAACTTTAGCCAAAAACACTTCTTAGAGAAAGCCTCGCCTCGTCCATCCACTATGTGTGGCCGCACCATCGTAAGTGTTCCCTGCTCATAGAATCCAAGATTGATTTTACTTCAGATTATGTCATATGGTCTCGGACTTAAGTTAATCTCATCGTTTCACCTCATGTACAGTCCTCAGTGCTCTCATTTTTACAGCTTTCATAATTCTGACAGGTTTTAAGTTTCCGCGCTTCAGAGACATGTGTAAAGACGGCGAAATATTGTCTTTTATGGAAGAACCTTCTCCGAGGAACAGTCCTGTTTTTGAGTAACTGGTACAGCAAATCTAACTCTGTTATACATAATTGTTGTCTCAGTCTCTATCCATTTATCATTCACCTTTCCCTCTTTAGCCTTCGTAAAGGACAGACCTACCAGTATGTGCTTTGGCATCTCGACAAACCTAGTCCATATTACTTGGTGTCACACTTTTACTTGGTGTTACCTGTGACAGTTGCTTCCTGCACCTGTTCACCCGCAGTATTTTGTTTTGTTTAGAGTGTATTTGTTGAGATTTACATTATAGTTTTTAGGAGCGCTTTAAGTTGATACATAAAAAAGATAATACATCAGGTCACTAAGACTGAGAGAGAGTGTGGTAAGAGGTTCTGTGAACTGAAGGAACATGATCAGCAGTCAGCGGTCGCGAGGGGGAAAGTCCGGAGCCAACCAGGTTCAGCAGTCGGTTGGTTTGCTTGTTATTCTCATTACTTTCGATTACCTTTGCTATATCATCATTATACTGGTAGGTCGGCAGTTTTCGTTGTGTACTGAGAAGTTTGATTTTTAATTCTTCATTAGTCTTATTAGGTCACGCCAAAAGAGACAGATTTTGGAGAGGTTGACCATCGATAAGAATAATGCTTTGTTCAACATAGCCGAACTTCTTTAAGAAACAATCAAAAGTGGCTTGCTGGATGTGTCGGACAGTGAACCACTGACATCAGAGAATAGCGCATGGGTGTGGAAGCAAGCCAGACTAATCCTTCTTAACTCACTCTGGTAGATCAGGCTTTTAGTTTAGTGCAGATGAGTGTAAATCTTCTCAAGTATAATCCTCTGTTGCCAATGATAGTAAAAAGATATTTTTCTCAGGCTTTAGATAACACAAAGGACAAGGAATATGGTCAGGCTGGTTTGAGACAGTTATCTGAGGTCAGCTGGGAATGTGCGTAGAGCCTCTCCTGCCATAAACGGCATTCCTTTCCAGGTACCCTGGTAGACAACTATTCCTTTCCAGGTGCCCTGGTAGACAACTATTCCTTTCCAGGTGCCCTGGTAGACAGCTATTCCTTTCCAGGTGCCCTGGTAGACAACTATTCCTTTCAAAGTAGCCTGGTAGGCAACATATATCTGTTGCATTAGAGAACATCTTGTGTTGATGCTGACAATAAAACAAAGGATCATCTGGAGATATATTGCCGGCTCGTTCATAGATTCACTTTCAGGTGTTCTTCAGGGTGAGCACTGGAAATGCCGTCTTCAGGAAGGCGTTCCGTCTTAGTAATCGATTAGTCAACCTTTGTTGACAAAAGGGGATTAAGAACATAAAATTTTGCGGCATTTTTCACATATCTATTCATTTGTTTGTCAAGGACGGCCTTCACCTGAATGATTTAATCGGTGCCTATTTTGGCAGGCTCCTCTGTAAGTCTTTTCATGCGTTCTTATCCCCCCAAAAAGTATAACACATGTAGAGCAGGCACTACTCCCTCTGATAGTGCAGCACTAGCTGAAAAATTTTGATCCTTTATTAGATTATTTCATGAAAATGCACGCAATATATGAAAAAAGATCAGACCTAGAGAAATGGCTTTCGAAGATAATTGGTATCTTTGAATGCTGGTTAAATATTAAGAAAAAGGATTTCTATGCCGAACATGACAGAGGAAAGATAATAGGAAGTGGTGTCTTGCTCCTATTTAATCTTAATCCAAAGAAATGTACGTAGATGCTAGTAATATCATCGGCTGTTTTTCTGGAAATTAATGTTAAGCTTAAAGATAACGTTAGGATTAGTTTGCAGGTCCCCCTGCATAGACACCACAGGTAGACAAAGAATTTTACAGCCGTTAGTAGAACGCTGTAATGAACATTATCATACTGTAAAAGTAGATTGTAACGGCAGTATCTAAGTGGGGAAAATTCCTTTAAAGCAGCTGCAGGCGTGGACTCTGCCTACGTTAGACTTGCTTGATAATGCTCTAATACAGTTCGTTGAAAACCTATGCGTCGTGAACATATTAGAGATAGCTTCAGCTGTAAATGAGGATCCCACTGATAACGTCAAAAACGGAAAAAGGATTTGATCAACAAATTACTTTTGAAGCATATTATCTTTCAGTTCTGCATGTAATGTTGGTCGACACAAGTCATGAAAAAGAAAAATATTAGATTTTAGACTCAGACTTTAATTTTCTTATTGGTTAGGACAAGATCCAGCTGGAATGAATTGTCAATGAATATCATGTGGACGTAGCTTGGAAAAAGGTCATTAAGATATCAAAGTAGTTTAGGGAACATATGTGCAAATTGGTAACAAAAATTTTCCAGAACGAAGCTAAAATGATAAAAAAAAAGTAAGAAATACCTTGAAATAACGCACAGCATACTTAAAAGAGGCACTGACCATCATACTTGAAGAAAACAAAAATAATTGAACGTCATTGCCATTGTATGAATCGTTTATTGCCAAGATATGGAAACATACCGTAAAGAATTTTATGATCATCATAACCAATCAGTTGGTCGGTTACCAAAGGAAAACTGTGGCTTGTTTCATAACAGTTTATTGCTAAGATATGGAAACATACCGTAAAGAATTTCATGAGCATCATAACCAATCAGTTGGTCGGTTACTAAAGGAAAAGCGTGGCTTGTTTCATAACAGTGAAACCTTTGCAAAAATTTTAAGTATCTTTTTTCCATCCGTATTTACCAGTTAACATTTCTTGTGTTCTAGGTTTGTCAGTCCTGTTGCTAGCAGGTGACAACATTTTGTAACACATTGATATAAACGGTCAAAGTATAGAGGGCATTAAAAAATCAAATATGATGGCTGGCCCTAATAGGTTTTGTCCAAGTACAATGAAAAAGATAAAAATGAGATGATTAGACCCTTCACTGCTCTTTCCAGTGTAATTTGTTGCAGGGAAAGTTTGCCCCCGTAACACCAGTATTGAAAAAGACAGAAAAAAGGCAATATATTCCTGCTCGGAAAGTAACACCTAATTAGCTTGACATGCGTAGCTGGTCACTTTATGGAAACTGTTGAAATAAGACTGCACATTTAGTGGGTCACCACTTGATTAACGAATATCGACGACCCCATTCATGTCTGACAGATTGACTTGATTTATATAATAATCAACATACGTGGTTGATGTTATTATGATGATTTTCAGAAAACATTCGGTAAAGTCCTGTAGTAAAGATTGCAAGCAAAATTAAATCACATGGCATAAACGGTGTTGTACTTTGGTGAATTTGAAATTGGTTGACTGGTTGTAAATAAAGAGCAGTGATGAACGGTGAAGTCTAAGAATGGTTAGATGTAACAAGTGGTGTGCCGTAAAGATTAGTCTTGTGACCAGTTCTGTTTCTGATATACATGTACCAGTGACACTGACACTGGACCATGCTGTAAGATGTCAAAATTCGCAGACGAAACTGCGCTGGAGAATAAAGCTGCAACAGAAATTGAACGTTTACAGTTGCAAGCTGATATATTTGTACAAACTGAGCTCACAGTGAAAATATAAAAAGTTGTAATACTGATTATATTTAACAATATGAGAAAGAGACCAACTTGTATCAATCTCCTAAGAAGTAAGCAGTGCACAGAGCCAACTAAAAAGTCGATCAAAATTCTAGGGTTCATATGTAGAGAATTCGAATTCATGTCGAAGAAACATTCACTGATGCGTCCCCAATTTCAGTATTGTGTTCAGCTTTGATATCCCTCCTTAAAAAAGAAGTAAAGTAGAAAGAGTACCTTGACGGACTATGGGAGCCTTCCAGACGACCAAAACTTATTTCAAGCAACTTAGAAAAGAAGTCAAAAGGTAATTTGATTGACTGAGATACTCAAAATTATCAGATGCTTTGACATTCTTGATCTGAGTAGCAACGAAAAGTTGAATTAGTCTTATTTGACTTGTATTGGTGGAGGCCAATTCGGATAAAGAGGAGTACTTTTTCTTCGACAGTATTATTGACTTGAGAAATCCTTCACAGATAAGAGTCGTTGAAAGTAAAAACATAGAAACGTTTAAGAACATATTTCAGTGAATGCTCGCTTCAAGTCCACGAGTGACATTATTTGCTTCTAGGTAAACACGCAGTTTACATGTATTTCTCTTTATATCATCTGTTTGCTCTATTCTTCTTCCGTTACTATGTTTTGTGTTTCTGGTTTCTTCTTCCACGATGAAATTTACTCCCAAGTATTTAAGCCTGGTAAGATTTTTCAACTTTTCTCGTCTTCCACAGATCTCAGTATCTATCGTTTCTTGTTATAGCACCATCACTTTACGCTTGTCCATATTCATGTTTCATCCTAATTTATTCTAGCTTGGAGTTGCATCTGTTCAGAGCCGCCTTAAGTTTGTATGTCCTTGGGAACGACAGCAATGTTATCTGGCGCCTCTGGGATTCTCCCCTCGGCATGCGCCTTTCACTGTTCTTTTCATGCATAGTACCAACAGCAGAGGTGACATCAGTCACACTGTCTCACTGTAACCTTTTTATGGCCTGACTCAAGGTTGAAAGGTACGAATTACAAGATAGGAATTACGGGAATACTTTGTACACGTCAAAGATCAGTGCTGACCTACTGTGTTAGCTGATAAAACCACAGTGATGACGGGTAAAGCTACATTGAGGACTGTTATAGCCTCATTGATGACGGGTATAGTTACTGTGATGACGGGTATAGCAACAGTGATGACGGGTATAGCCACAGTGATGACGGGTATAGTTAATGTGATGATGGGTATAGCCACAGTGATGACTGGTCTAGCCATAGTGATGATGGATATAGTTACTGTGATAATGGGTATAGCCACAGTGATGACAGGTGTACCCATAGTGATGATGGGTGTAGCCACAGTGATGACGGGTGTAGCCACAGTGATGACTGGAATAGCCATAGTGATGACGAGTATAGCCATTGCGATGACGGGTATAGCCACAGTGATGATGGATATAGTTACTGTGATGATGGATATAGCCATAGTGATGACGGGTGTAACCACAGTGATGACGGGTATAGCCACAGTGATGACGGATATAGTTACTGTGATGATGGATATAGCCACAGTGATAACGGTTGTAGTCACAGTGATGACGGGTGTAGCCACAGTGATGACGGGTGTAGCCACAGTGATGACAGGTATAGCCACAGTGATGACAGGTATAGCCATAGTGATGACGGGTATAGCCACAGTGATGACGGGTGTAGCTACAGTGATGGCGGGTATAGCCATCGTGATGACTGGTATAGCCATAGTGATGACGGGTATAGCCACAGTGATGACGGGTATAGCCACAGTGATGACTGGTATAGCTACAGTGATGAAGGGTATAGCCACAGTGATGACGGATATAGTTACTGTGATGATGGGTGTAACCACAGTGATGACGGGTATAGCCACAGTGATGAAGCGTATAGCCACAGTGATGACGGGTATAGTTACTGCGATGAATGGTGTAGCCACAGTGATGACGGGTATAGCTACAGTGATGAAGGGTATAGCCATAGTGATGACGGGTTTAGCCACAGTGATGACGGGTGTTGCCACAGTGATGGCGGATATAGCCATAGTGATGACTGTATAGCCATAGTGATGACGGGTTTAGCCACAGTGATGACGGGTATAGCCACAGTGATGACGGGTATAGCTACAGTGATGAAGGATATAGCCACAGTGATGACGGATATAGTTACTGTGATGATGGGTGTAACCACAGTGATGACGGGTATAGCCACAATGATGAAGGGTATAGCTAGAGTGATGACGGGTATAGTTACTGTGATGACTGGTGTAGCCGCAGTGATGACGGGTATAGCCACAGTGATGACGGGTATAGTTACTGTGATGATTGGTGTAGCCACAGTGATGACTGGTATAGCCACAGTGATGACGGGTATAGCCACAGTGATGACGGGTATAGTTACTGTGATGATTGGTGTAGCCACAGTGATGACGGGTATAGCCACAGTGATGACGGGTATGGCCACAGTGATGACGGGTATAGCCACAGTGATGGCGGATCATATAGCCACAATGTAAACTAGGATTCCTTCAGTGAAGTGCAATTGAATTGAAATCTTACAGCTTCTGTCCGCTGGATTAGTTAATTTACAGTGAAAAAAATAATTACGACATTCAGCAGTAGATATGTATGTATATATAAGACCGCCAGATACTAGCCAGGGAGATTATAAAGGGTCAAGGGACAAGGTGCATTTCGTTGAGACACAGTCATATCTAAGAGAGTTGGTTAACTTTTCAAAACCTATGAATACGTTTGAATAAATTGCATCTCGTTTGGCACAATGAAAAAATAAAGATTATGTATTAGTTTACAATTACAATAGAGTCTGGAAATATTAATTAGTGTACGTGTGTTAATTGGCGGTCCAAACAGACGTGATCGTTCTGTACGTAGAGCGGAGCCTCACTTGGCACGTAGGCAGCTTTGTTGTGCCCTGCAGTATTATCACGATTACTTATTTGTAGATGCCAGGGTGATCTCAGCCCCGGGTGACCTCAGGGTCAATACATCGCCAGAACTGCCTGAGCACGATGTTCCAACCCATGAGTTTGACAGGTTCGACCTCTGAGCGTGACGGGACTACCCGTGGGCGTAACGGTTCGATCCTTGAGCACGACGGTACGACCTTTGATTATGATGGAGCTCAAAGGTTACGCCATCATGAGCAGATCGTACTTTTGTACTCACGGCTTGTAGCGTCTTGCTCAAGAGCTTAACTTGAGCTTTAAAGATACGGAGCGTCATTCTCCAGTGACGTTATACTCGTCTCGCATGTCATTCAACAGCGGTCTGACGATGTAGCGAAACCACTCACGCGATCGGTATTATTCCACTGAGAATATCCCATCAAATAACTAACATTAACCTCGTGTGACACCCTGTGTGGCCCAGATGGGCCACCGGACAGGCGCCAAACAGGTAAAAAACCCTGACCTTCGAAACAGAAGGCACCACGTGTGACCTTGGTAGGTCACAGGCCACGACCCGAGCAGATGGACGACACTGACCTTCACCCTACGAGGTCCTTATGACCCTCCAAGAGCCCGCCATATTGGTATTGGCTGCCATGCCCATGCAGTCACCGTTACCGTTGTGACCGACTCATCTTTCCACAGAAATGCCCGGGAGTCCGTGCAGTCAGTCAGTCAGTCAAGAACGCACTGCTCTGGCCCCTAAACACGTCTTGGCAATGTGACTTAAGGCTTACCTTGTCCTCGTCTGTGAGGTTTCTCTTCTAGCAATTAGCAGCTCCCAAATACCTTCGCTCCTACCTCCGAGGCAGGACTCCCATTGGACATCGTCAGCGCCTGTCTCCTTAAACAGCTCTACTGCGGAACCTCCGGCCAGAACTCCTGCAGCACAATCGTTAATGGCAACAAGATCCTAACTAAGGCCTACGAAAATGTCGCCTCTCTTCTGCAGAAGCTCAACGAGACCCGGCATCCATTCAACTCTCCCATGGACGCCTGCTTCACCTCCTGTACGTATACCAACGCCACGGGAACTCTGCCAACCTTATCTCGCCACGGGAACTCTGCCAACCTTATCTCACCTTATTTACTTATGCACCACTTACAACACCTCGCCCTGAGCTACATCACCAGTGTGTTTTTACTCGTGCTTCTGCATATCTCAGTCCTAACCGTTGGAAAAGAAGTTGACACTTACTAAGAGAACCTATAATGATATCTGTCTCCGTGGAAGACAGAAAAAGAAAAGGGATAAAGATGATTCATATATATTTCTCTTAGAATCACAGAGTGGAAAACTTGACGATGGGGGACGAGGGGCGTGAACAAAGGATTTAGAGTGAAAAGTAACGAAAGAAAAAGAAGAAAAAAAAATCATAAATAAAGCCCCTAAGCGGAGTGAGGGGGCAATGGTGGGACGATGTTGAGTGCCAGGTGCCAGGTGTTGATCTAGTACCAGGTGATGGATATGGGCCCCACCCCTCAAGCTAAGGAAAAATAAAAACTGCGCGTGGGGGTTATGGGAATATATGGCAAGGACAGATAAGAGGATGCCTGATGGTCCATGACGAGGTTGTCTGTTGTGGTGTCAAAGGTTATAGTCGTAGAAACATGATAAAAAAACAAAGGGAACACATGTCAGTAGGTCTCTTCTAGAATGACACCTAGCAAAAAGGATGCAGTTACTAAAAGAATTGCATTAAGTAATAATCGGCATTTAGTTGATCCTAATATTACGGGGAGTGTGGTGATGGGTGTGTCGGCCACACCGTCAGGAATGGGGCCAGTGACAGCGGAAGGCGATGAGTGTGGGAGGAGGTTGTGAGGTCAGTTACAAATGACACGGTGCATTCTGATGTGAGAGGTGGGAGTCACAATGTCACAGTCACTGAATGAGTCCGCTGACTGTGCCCCAACAGAGAGCTAAAGATGATAGCAAATTGATAAATGAATTTCAGAGGTATTAGTCTGTCATGAACGGGAAGTCACATTTTTAGGAAATTAGTAATGACGGAATGCAAATGTGAGGAATGTGGCATGTGGGGGTATAATTAGGGGACATGGAATGTTCAGTGTGAACGGAAATGATGAAGAGCTCGTGGAGTTGTGAGATGAAAATAGGACTGGTGTTTGGGAATACCTGGTTTTAAAAGAGGATCATACACAAGTATACTTTGGGTTTGGGGTGGTTAGCGAAGTGAAAGAATCTTGGAGAATGGTTTGGTCAAGAGAGGTGGTGAAAAGTAGCATGGAGGCTGGAATGGACGGTATTGTAGTTCAATTTCTTAAGAAAGGGAGTGACTGTATTGTTGATTGGTTAATAAGGATTTTCATTGTATGTATGTCTGGATCATGGTGAAGTGCCTGAGAATCGGCGGAATTCATGTGTAATGCCACTGTATAATGGCAAGGGGGATAAAGATATGTCTTCGAACTACAGAGGTATAAACTTACTGAGTTCACCTGGTTAAGTTGAATGGAAGGCTATTGATTGAGAGAGTGATGCTATGTACAGAGCATCAAATTGGGGAGGAAGAGTGTGGTTTTAGAAGTGGTGGAGGATGTGTGGATCAGGTGTTTGCTTTAGAGAATGTGTGTGAAAAATACTTAGAGAAATGAATGGATTTGCATGTGGCATTTATGGATCTGAAGAACGCATATGATAGGATTGAAAGAGATGCCTTGTGAAAGGTCTTAAGAATATATGGTGTGGGAGGAAAGATTTTGGAAGCAGTAGGAAGTTTTTCTCAAAGGTGTAAGGCATGTGTACTTGTGGAAAGAGAAGAGAGTGAGTGGTTCCAAGTGAAGGTTAGTCTGCAGTAGGGGCGTGTAATGTTTTCATGGCTGTTTGATATGTTTACGGAAGGGGTAGTGAGGGAGGTAAATGCGAGAGTCTTGGAAAGAGGGGCGAGTATGCAGTCTGTAGGGGATGAGGGGGTTAGGGAAATAAGCTTGCTGTTGTTTGCTGATGATACAGCAGTAGTGGCAAGTTCGAGTGAAAAACTGCAGAAGTTGATGAATGACTTCGGAAGTGTGTGTCAAAGGAGAAGGTAGAGAGTAAATGTGAATAAAAGCAAGATTATTTGGTTGAGGGTCAGGTTAGATAGGGGTGCAAGTTTGATGAGAGAAAACTTGGAGAAAGTGAAGTGTTTTAGATACCTGAGAGTGGACATGGCGACGAATGAAACCATGGAAGCTGAAGTGAGTCATATGGTGGGTGGGGGGTGGGGGTTGCTTGGGTGGGGGATGGGGGGGTATGCTTGGGTGGGGGGGTGGGGGGTTCTAGGAGTACTGAAGATTGTGTGGAAAGAGTGGTCGTTGTCTGGGAGAGCAAAACTGAGTATATTCAAAAGTATGATACTTACAACAATGTTATATGGATGCGAGGCATAGGCTGTAGATGAGGATGTGCGGACGAGGGTGAAAATGTTGGAAAGGAAATGTTTGAGAAATATTTGAGGTGGGAGATGGTTTGATCAAGTAAGCGATATAATGGTAAGAGAGAGGCGTGGATAAGAAAAAAAAAAAAAAGAAAAACTGTGGATGAGAGCTGAAGAGGGTGTGTTGAAATGGTTTGGACATATGGAGAGAATAAATGAGGAGAGGTTAAAAAAGAGGATATGTGTGTCAGAAGTGGAGGGAACAAAGCGAAGTGTAAACCAAATTGGAAATAGAAGGATGGAGTTAAAAAGATTTCGAGTGCCTAGAGCCTGAACATGCAGGAGGGTGAAAGGCGTGCACGGCATAAAGTGAATTAGAATGGCGCGTTATAAAGGGGTCAACGTGATCTGTCGTGAACTAAACCAAGGCATGTGAAGCGGCCGGGGTAAATCATGGAAAGGTCTGTGAGGCCTGGTTGTAGAGAGGGAGCTGTGGTTTCGATGCATTGCACATGATAGCTAGAGAATGTATGTGAGCGAATGCGGCCATTCTTCGTCTGCTCCTGGCGCTGCCTCGCCCACGCAGGAAACGGCGATCATGTATGAAAAAAGGAGCGAATGGAGTGCTATAGTCATGTGACAGATGAAGGAGGTGCATTTCTCTTTGGTCATAGCTTCCGGAAGCATGCATTGACCGTGAGGAGATTGTCTGAGAAAATGTTGCGAAAATAAACGGGTCTCAACGCAATATTCATAGACCTAGAAAAAGCCAGTAATAGAGTAAAGTGCATTAGGAATGGTGTTCGAGCACAGTTTGCTAAGGCAAGGGAAGGTATTTTGTACTAAAAATGGTGCACCAGTGACATTTAGTTTTGTGCTGATTAGGGTGGTCAGGAGATAAGGTTGTGGGAAGACGCGAGTGTTATGTCACGGGTTAAGGGAGACAGAGGGCAGAAGAATCTCGGGAAGTTATAAGAACCACATACTTTTGACAGTCACAAGGACTGCAGGACATGATAAAATCTACCTTTGAAATATTGTTGGAAATAATTAGATAAAAATTGTAATTATGATAAGTTAGTTACATTCAAGGAAAAAAAGATCGATGAATGATGTTGGGATGTTGAGAGATTTGTGGCAGATTATAATCTCAGTTAAGGACAGTAATGGTGAAAAGACGTGGAGACTGTTGTAGGTATGAAAGAAGTGATTAAGAATGTGAGGGTGCAGATGCGGCAAGGCGTTTTGGAGGTGTGGCTGGCTACCTCTCTCTGCTGTCTGGCAGAGGTGCACGCCAGCAGGATGACTAAGAACGTAAACACAGGATTTGTTTTTCTAATTGGAGGTGGAGAGCTCTGCGAGTAGCCGGAGGGTAGGTATGGGGCTCTGGGAGTGGCCACAGTGGAGTTGTGGATATGTGATGATTTAGGAGTGGTCAGAGTGGAGGTGTGGAGATCTAGTAATGGCCACAGTGGAGGTGTGGGGATTTTGGAATGGCCAGAGTGGAGATGTGGAGATCTAGGAGTGGTCAGAGTGCAGTATGGGGCTCTAGGAGCGGCAAGAGTGGAGGTTGGAGGGTTGGAGATCTAGGGGTAGTCAGAGTGAAGGTGAGGGGTTCTAAGAGTGGTCAGATTGGAGGTGTAGAGGTCTAGGAGTGGTCAGAGTGGAGGTTTGGTATCTATAAGTCGCCAAAGTGGAAGTGTGTTGATCTAGGTGTACCCAGAGTAGAGATGTAGGGCTCTAGGAATGGTCAGAGTGGGAGTGTGGATATCTAGGAGTGGCTAGATCGGAGGTGTGGCGATCTAGGAGTGGCCAGAGTGGTGGCGTGGGTCTTTAGGAGTGGTCAGAGTGGAGATGTGGAGATCTAACAGTAGCCAGAGTGGTGGTGTGGGGCTTTAGGAGTGGTCAGAGTGGAGATGTGATCTAGGAGGGGCTAGAGTGGAGGTGTGGAGATCTAGGAGTGGCCAGAGCGGAGATGTGGAGATCTAGGGGTGGCTAGAGTGGAGGTGTGGAGATCTAGGAGTGGCCAGAGTGGTGGTATGGGGCTTAAGGAGTAATCAGAGTGGAGATGGGATCATCTAGGAGTGGCCAGAGTAGAGATGTGGAGATCTAGGGGTGGTCAGAGTGGAGGTGTGGAGATCTAGGATTGGCCAGAGTGGAGATGTTGGGTTTTAGGAGTAGTCAAAGTGGAGGTGTGTTGCTCTAGTAGTCAAAGTGGAGATATTGAGATCTAGCAGTGACTAGAGTGGAGGTGTATGGCTGCAGGTGTATGGCGAATTGGTCTCTTGTACAATCAGGGCAACTGTTTAGAAGAGGATGAACAGGAGCCCCACTTTTTTAGATGCAGTCCCAGCTATTTATTTAATATAGGGTGTCCAAGATCGATTAGATGTATTGGTGATACCATGTAAGTTTACTATGCTAACTGGCTGATTTTTTTCTTCTTTGTTGAAGGCTCCAGTCACGAACAAAAGTCCAAATCAAGGCCGGGCCCTAACTGAAATATAGAGAGAGTTGAGAAATGGGAAAGAAAAGACAGGGAAAGTATTTACGAATTTCTGAGAAAGTGAAAGACCTGTCTTTTGAAATGAGCTAGGTCATAGTAATTGGGAAAGACATGAGAAGGTAGAGAGATACAAAGCTTCAACGTGTAGGAAAAGAAGCAGGTACCAAACTAGCCCACCCTTGAGTTGCTGATGGCCACACAATAATCACGTGACGCAGCAGCTTGCCGAGTATTCCGTGGTCTAGCTAGTGGTGGGGGCACACAAG
>JAYMFT010003770.1:0-17242 GCA_038088735.1 Panulirus argus | reverse complement strand
ACTGCATGTTAAATAAAACTCTATGAACTCCTACTGAAGTGCGATTTAACCTTCATATATATATATATATATATATACAAAAGCTATGAAGCCAAATGAGGTGGTAAGCCTAGCTAAAGCAGTAACTCACGCCACCATACCTCACGCAGCTTGGCATTTAAAGTGAACACATTTGGACTTACACACATTTGGACTTACGTTTTGAGTTAAAAGAAAATCTCAGATTACTTGTCTTTAAACATTCTCACACTCTACATATAAAACCTAAACCGACTTTTCCCTCGATAAATCGACGCAAAATATTACCGAGAAGCTCGGGCCCCACATTGGGGAACGTTTATTTACGTAATTCGACTTTATTAAGCAAATAATGAACTGGGAAGGTTGGCGAGGAGGTCTTAACATGTCCCGTCCACTGGGACTGTGATTGAAACAGATTTACGTATCACTCACTTGTTTTATTGACTCTTTACCTTATTCGCTTCGAGTGAGAACTATTCAACACACGAAATACCTGTGATGTGGCTGGGTTCGAACACAGTGCCCCCGGGCTGCCACGGGTCATAGCCATTCGGCATGCGTTCAGTATACCCCACCGTAATTACTGCTAGCCACACACACGCCTCTATCTTTATTGCCCCGTAAACTAAGCGGACTCCGCCCACTTCCCTGCCATTCACCTAACCCCGTCTCCCCAGCGGCGGCGGCGGCGGCGGCCTGGGCCACAGGTACACACATTCCATACTCTCGGGTTGTTTTCATATTGATAGGAATGGCAACAGGCAGTCCAGCGGTGTGACGATCAATGGAAATCGCAACGTAAGAATTAGTCTCATGGCTTTAGCTATAGTCACCCGAGGAATATGGCTATGGAAAAGTCCTGGCATTACCCAAGACCTTTCTAAGAGCTCCTGCAGCCTAGGGCTGCGCTGCCTCGTGTGGTAGGGAAATGTAGACACCTTTGGAGTAAAGAACTATTATCGAGACTAAGTGATAAAGCCTCGCCAAAGGTGACTAAACAAAGGCTGTAACTTCTTGAAGGTGGAGTCCAGTAACACCAATATATATATATATATATATATATATATATATATATATATATATATATATATATATCCGTGTGTATTGATGAAGCGGCGGCGCGTGGCTGAGTCTGGTCAGGACGGGGTCGTGCGAGCCACCGCACACATCCCGGCAGGAGGGTGAAGCCCCCGGGCGTGCCACACCCTCGCTCCTCAGTGTTACTTTCGCCTTCCCAACCTCTCCGAGACCCGCCCGGTCTCTCCGTCCGCCAACACGCACCAAAAGAGTCGGGTCAGAGAAACACGTTCTATTTTTCGTTATAAAATGTATTTAATGCTAAAGACCTTAAGGCTAGGTATTGTGGCTAGTGTGGGCGCGCATCACCTCCTCTTACTCGCCTTGTGATTGCTTCTGTTGATCTTCTTCTTCTTGCAGATCATGTCGTACAGGCACTCCAGCCCCTCCTCCAGCCCGTCCCCGATGATGGCGCACGACGGCTGCACGTGGAACAGCTGCGTCGGCCCCAGCTCCCGCAACCCCAAGTTCTTCTCTACCTGTAGGGGGAAGGGATGAGAGACAGCGTCGTTACTGGGGGAGAGAGAGAGACAGAAAGACACGGTCTGCATATCTGGGGGAGGAAGAGGCGTGGTCTGCATGTCTGGGGGAGGGAGAGGCATAATTTGCATGACTGGGTAAGGGACAAAAACAATCTGGATGACTGAGAAAGGGAGAGGCTCTGGGAGGATGACTGGGGCAGGTGAAAGAACGGTGCTGATGACTATGGGAGGGCGGGGCACAGGTGTTACGTCTCGGGGATAATTGCAGGTGTCATCATCGGTGGAGAGGCACACCTTTGATGAACGGGGAGAAGGGTGAAGAAGTAATCATAGAAGAACATGCACAGGTAATGACACAACTGCGATAACTGAAATGCGATAACAAGTTTAAAAGAACAGGTGCTAAAGCAGAGTTGGACGAACAGGTGTCGTATTCAGAGGTAAGGGCAAAGGTTTGGTGCCTGGGATAGAGTCACAAGTGTAATGACCAAGAGAGAGGCACAGGTATGATGACTGAGGGGGAGGCACTAGTGTGATGACTGACGGAGAGGCACAGGTGTGATGACTGAGGGAGAGGCACAGGTGTGATGACTGAGAGACACAAATGTGATGACTAAGGGAGAGGCACAGGTGTGATTGAGTGAGAGGCATGGGTGTGATGACTGAGAAACACAGGTGTAATGACTGAGGGAGAGGCACTAGTGTGACGACTGAGTGAGAGGCACGGATGTGATGACTGAGGGAGAGGCAGAGGTGTGATGACTAAGAGAGAGGCACAAGTGTGCTGACTGAGGGAGAGGCACGAGTATGATGACTCGGGAGAGAAACAGGTATGATGACTGAGGAAGAAGCACGGGTGTGATGCCTAAGGGAGGCACGGGTGTAATGAATGAGGGGGAGGCACAGGTGTGATGACTGAGGAAGAGCCACATGTGTGATGACCGAGGAAGAGGCACGGATGTGATGACTGAGGGAGAGGCAGAGGTGTGATGACTGAGGGAGAGGCAGAGGTGTGATAACTGAGGGAGAGGCACGGGTGTGATGACTGAGGGAATGGCACGGGTGTGATGACTGACGGAGAGGCACAGGTGTGATGACTGAGGGAGAGGTACACATGTGATAACTGAGGGAGAGGCACGGGTGTGATGACTGAGGGAGAGGCACAGGTGTGATGACTGAGGGAGAGGCAACCTCCCCTGCAGGACTGACCTGGGCAGCGTCCTTGGCACCTGGCAGGTCCTGCTTGTTGGCCAGCACCAGGATGGGTACGTGGTGGTTCTCGGGCGTCCTCACCGTCCGTAGCAGCTCCATCTTGGCCTCGTCCATGCGCTCGCCGTCCGTGGAGTCCACCACGAACACGATGCCGTCCGTGCAGCGAGTGTAGGAGCGCCAGAGGGGCCGCAGCTTCTCCTGGCCGCCCACGTCCCACACCAGGAAGCTGGTCCCTGTATGGCACAACACAACAGTTCATGGCAGTCCACGCAACACTCTGCTACACTATGGCCACGTCTGCATCACGCAAAACTGCCTTCAAAACTATGACTATAAATACATAGCAACACTCTTTATTATAATATGGTCACATCTACATCATGCAACACCTACAACAAAAAGGCCATATTTAAATAATGCAACACGTTTTACAACACTAGGGCGACATCTGCATCATGCAGCACCTTCTAGTACACTTTTGCTATATCTACACCACGCAACACTCTCTGCTACGCTCTGCCTCATGAACAGTGGAACAGATGAACGAGACAACCAGTGGTACGAGAACCCAACAAGACCATGTTATGGTTTCCCAGACTTGCCGACCAGCAAAGCTGGTGTGTGTATACAACACAACGTCTACACTCTGCTTCATAAACTTATCCATACGCACACATGACTACATTCTGCACCTCCACCCACAATAAACACACACACACACACACACACACACACATATGCCTGTACTTCGTCGTCATTTCCTACGGGGTAGAGGACGCGTTTGGCAGGTCTTACACTTGTCATCTGCCCTAAATAACCAGTCAAATGGAAGTGACCTGCGCAGAGCAACGGGTGTCTGAGAAGAACCAACAGGTGGCCCGAGCCGCTGACACCCAACCCTCCCTCACCGAGGGTTGTGGTGAGTGTGTTTACCACTATACGTCACGGGTGACGTGCGATACGGGTGACATGCGTCGAGGGTTGCGTCGCGGACGACGTACTCCGTCAGTGACTTCTGTCGCTCGAGGCGTGGGAACGGTTAACCAGCGCCACCGTCACCGGCTAAAATCTGTCTCTTCCTCACCCGCAGCCACTGGCAAGGTCGGTATCTTCAAAGACCCATTACAGTCGTTACGTCCACCCGAAGGGCGTCACACGATACCATGGGTTCCTAGCGAGGGAACGTCTTCGTTGCAGACTCGAGCTACCAGTTCTGCCACCGTCAAATGTCATGCGTCAGTCTCGACCAAGATGGTAGAAATCCCCCTACCCAAAGTCTGGTCAATTAAGGCTGAGTTGTTGATGCCATTACTTTAGTCCACACGTCAATGAGTGTGGCGGTGGTGGCCTAGCACTGTTCTGTCACAAGGAGACCCCGCCCGTCTCGCTCTGTTGCTGAAATCCCGGAGGGCGTGGAGGGAATGTGGGTTAGCACAGATCTGGGCATCTCTTCCCTGCCCTGCAACCTGCCGTCATCACTCCCCTGCACAGATGCCCCAGGAAATCAACGCCTACGATTGACGCAAGAGCCAGGTACACGTTGGCCAAATTAGTAATGTGTGAGGATCTTGATGACTGACACTATGGACGCACAGGAAGAGCTGCCCTTACCACAAGTTTTATCTTTTAGACACACACACAACACTTGATCTTATTCTAAGTACCTTCCAACTCCAGCCAATGCCACCCATTGACCGTCGTCCAAACATATCTGTTGCACTGAGGCCGCCTGCTCCAGCCGTAACCCAGATTCTAAGGCCGAATTTCAAGATGAATAATCCATGAACTGAATCTGTAGTAAATCAGTTTGGACAGTGGAGCGCTCGACATGTCTAAACTGTAGCTGTAGGAGTAGGTGACATACAGGTCTACATAAAATGAGGTTAGTATGGCAGCATGGCAGCCTACAATCGCCTCGTCCCCGTGAGATCAGATAAACTCCACCCAGTTGAAGCAGCCCTGGATCCCAGCCCCGCACCACCAGATGGATGTAGCATCAACAACACTAACGACTGCAGCGCCCTCCCGCGTAACGAAGCGATTCGCGAAATACCTTACCAAAGTACACCATCATCAGCCACTGGTGTGTTGGGTAAGAGCGAGATCTGTGGTTTGAACGAGCGGGCTCCCTGCTCTGCCTGCCTGCGTGCGCCACCTCCTCTACGTAAAAAAGCAGCTGTACTTGACATCAGTCACCCTGACACCATCTGCCACTGCCCTCCTCCACCCTGATATCCACCTGCCCTCCAGCTTACCTCTCAGACCCGCCAGACAGACAGTTACACGCTCTCAGGGCAAAGCTGTCCATCATTCCCAGCTGCTCATCCACGAAACTCCGCGCAGGACTCGCCGACTGGAAGCCTTGAGTCAGAGAAGCAAAAGGCATTGGGAACGTGTAACCAGGAGGTGGTACGGCGAAATATGGAACCTTTCGCACGGAAAAGGGTGAATTTAGTGGAGTGTCCATCAGATGAGGGATTGGTGGGAGGTGAGGAACACAGTTAAGGAATCCAGTCAGGGGACAAAAAGAAAAAAAAAAAGGATAGCCATCACAGATGCCAGATGGCAGAACAGCCACTGGCTCGGGGGGAGGCCTGGAATAGCAAGTGGTACGTGCGGGCCTCACAGTAAGTGCTCTGTATACCAATGCGGAGGGACGGCTGCTTAACAGTAAAGATGCTAGAGTTTAAGGACTGAATTGAGGACATGTTGTAGTGGGACTGGGATCCAGAACTGGGGATGGCGTAGGATAAAGAGGGAGGAGATGGTCTGGACTTCTTGATAAGGGACGACATTAGAATTCAGGAAACAGCGATGAATGGTCTCACAAGCGGTCCATACTGGGAAGAATTGCAGAATCACGTTCTCCTTAAAGATGGTTGAGTTCTGGTCATGGGGCGATTCAGTTACACAGAAACAGACAGAAAGAATCAGATTTTCGTAAGAGTCAACATGTTACTGGTGCATTCGGGGGTCAAAGCTGCCGATACGCCATCACTGTTATCGTTACGCACGACATGGAAATTGAAAATAGATATGATACGCCAATTGGAAAACAAAAAAAGTGATCAAATAACAACTAAGTTTTACTGTCTGCTTCAAGACGACAGAGACAGGCGTCAGAGATAAAACTAGATTTAAAGAGGAGTTATGATCGCGATAACGACTCAGAGCTGAGCAGGTTCTTTGAGAGCATGAACTGGCAAATGACATCTTAAAACCAAAGTGTAGACCATTATTATAGCCTCTTCTGGGCAGTCTACAAAGGAGTTTGAACATCGGTGAACCATTGAATGCAAGTAGATTAAAAAAAAAGGGAAGGTCGAATTAGAAAGAGGTATCGTTCGGTAGTAAATGTCAAAGACAAAAAAGAGCATAAAATGTAATGTGAGGAGATGTAGGTAAAGCAGCAGATGTAAGCAGGTACACTTGACATACCGCTTGAAATGTCGTTCAGGATGTCGCTGGTCCAAGGGCGCGGAGGAAAGCAGCATTATACCCATCTATGAGAAAGGAGACCTGGAGGAGGTGCTGAACTACAGACCCGGTTTCTTTGACGAGTGTGTAAAATACTGCGAAAGATAGTCAGTCAGCAGATACATGACTTATATAAAGAAGGAACCACCCGAGGGAGAGACAACACGGTTTCAGGTCAAGAACGAGGATCTGAGATTTCTACGAGAGAGTGAGCTCTATTCTCGGCAAAAGAGAAGGCTGTGTGGATTTTCTGCAACTGGTCTGCCAGAGAGCATTTGACAGTGTGCCACAAAGGAGGCAGGAATAAAGGAAACCCTACTTCGATGGACAGAATGTTGTCTAAGTGGAATGGAACAAAGGAAGGATGTCAAGGAAGCTTTCTCGAAATCGGATGTCACCAGCTGTGTGCCGCAGGACTCTGTTCTTGAACTATTGCTCACTCCTCGACTTGTCAGAAGGATTGGACTCCTATTTGGAAATGTTTGCGGATAATACCAGCGAGGATTGCATCAACTTACGATGGGATCGAAGAAGACTCCAAAGTTGTCTGACACTTGCATAATGAAATTCAACCCAAGGAAATGTACAGCAATGAGGACGGAACACAGCGAGAGAAGGCCTCAGTATGAATACGACGTAGCAGGAAATGAGATGCAGGAACATCTGTGTGAGAGGGACTTGGGTGTCGACATCATCCCTAAACAGTAATGAAGGCAAACTGTTTCCTGGCAAATATGGGGACAATATTCACGTATTTGGGAAAGGAAATATTCAGCTAGTTGTTCGCATCTCACGGTAAGCCAGAACTTAAATATGCTTCGCAAGTTTGCTTACCGTACTTAAAGAACTAATAGACATGGTACCAAAACTGAGATGAGTTACAGGGAAAATGCTTTAAATATATCAATCGCGGAAGAGAGAAGAGTAAGGAGTGTCGTGATCACAACTAGTTAGTATTTAAGCCAGTAGGTTAGTGTCAGCACTGAACAGTTCTTCAGTAAATTCAAGGATTGAACAACCAGAGGCCATAACATGAAACTAAGCAAGAGAACTGTTGGAGTGAATGCAAAGAAGCACTTTTTTTTTTTTTTTACATTATACGAACAGTGGATAAATGATGAACCCGTGAATGCGGACGGAATACAGATGTTAAACATTTTCTTTGAACATTAGGTAATGTTTAAGAGACTGGGCCCTACGAGTGTAGAACTTCCCTCCCCGTATAGCACAGTTCGACTACAGTCTATCCCATACACACAAGAAGGGGAAACACGAGACTTGGAGGGATACAAGGGACATGAAGGGAAACTCGAGACTTGGAGGGGAAACGCGGGTTTTGGGAGGAAATATGGGACTTGGAGGGAAACACGGGATTTGAAGGTTGGTGCAGCAAAACTTGCAGTATAGCAGGAGCAGATAGACGAAAGTCGCTGATGATCTCTGGATCGCCAAAGAGCAAAGAGCTGGAGAAAGAAGTCGTGATTCAAATGCTGGTAGAGGCTGAATGGGGCGTGGTGAATGCAGAATTTGAGATATGAGAAGGAAAGACAATTGGCAGATCGACTCGAGACAAGTTTCGAGCCATGAGGTCCTTAAGCAGGTTGAGGAACTTGCTAAGGAGGAGGAGGAGGTCATTACATAGTCACCAGAGGCGATAGATAGAGGGAAGAAAGAGAGATATAGAAAAGAAACAGAAAGGAGAAATAGGCAGACTTCTGAAAAGGCCAGAAAGCAGAAAATTCTCACTGTTACCTCAGAGGTCAGGACTGTACGTGTACGGTGATGCAATTGCCAAATTGTGAATAATGTATGTTAGATATTGTATATTAATGATGACTAGCTAGTAGTCAATGGACAAGAGCAAGATTTGAAGGAATGAATTAATGAGAACAAGTTTGATGTTACTGGGACAGTGGAGACGAAAATTATGATCCGAGCTGTCTGGCTTAGGGAAAGTGAACACAAAGAAGGGAGAGGAGGAGGTTACGCTCTCACTCTTTTCACAGGGCCGAGGTTATGTCCTACTCGTGGCCATCGTGGATGAGGGAAAGACAGGGTACGAGGAAAAGAATGATGGCAGACATGGCTCCTTAGGTGTTAGCTGACCTGCCCCTCATTGATGTCAATACTCGAGGAAGAGGGAAAGATGAGAGAAAGAAAAGAATTCCAAAGTCTCGTTACCCGAGGAAGGAAGGAAGGAAGCATGATAACGGCTAGTCGTCGTGTGTAGAGTCTCCACATAGAATCTATAGGAAACAACATGACGTCCGCACGGAGATCTGAGAGGTACGCATCAATAGCGAACCAACTGACCGAAGACGATTGCGTTGGCTATACGAGTCCCCTGCTAACTGGTAAGGCTCTAGTAACGTACGTCAGTCTTCCGAGTGATCTAACTGGTGACTGTGAAGAGGTGGACATGACTACCTTACTCCGATACATGCTGATGCTGACAGAAGAGAGATATGGAACACGAGCCTCAGGGAGACCAACTCTGACGAGAGAGAGACTGTAGTGTAACTCGACCAATGTGTCGCTTTTCTGACATACCTATGTCTTATGAGGGAGTGTCTCCATAGCCTAATCCTCAAGGGTCAGTTTACGAGGCTGTACCAGGGCGAAGTGATAATGTTTTAGGAGCAAATCCCAAAGAAGTTGTCAGAAGTTAACTTCGCATGGCGAGCCTCTCTTCAAAACTCCCAAATCAGACTGTAAAGTGAGGATTATTCTGGCATAAATGTAAACCCTGACTTGTTGTCAGGTCATACCAACCTAGTCAGACGTGGAGTGCTAGTAACAGACTCTATACCTGTGAGAGAGAAATCAGGTACTCTCCCTTTATCCACCAGTGAGTCCGTCGAAACTGAGATTCAAAATATGTTAAGTGAAGGCACGTATAACTGATAGGTCAACATATGTTTATTATTCGCCTGTTGTCCTTAAGAAAGAAGAAGAATCTTATCGATCTTTTCTCCGTTACAAAGTTGAATAAACTTACAGTCTGACAGTGAATCAATTAGTGGATGGGAGACCTGTCTAAACTCTGGACATATATTTACAACTCCCTGGGGCTGTTGTTATTTTGTGTAAAATGCCTTTTGGTTGAGTGAGCCAACCAAAAACATTTGACAGACTCGTGATGAACCTCTTGCACGATCTACATAACTTCGACATTTATGTGGATGACATACTTGTTAATACAATATCGACGGACGAACAGGTTTTCATGTTGAAGACGTGTTTGTCTGAATCAGGGTCAGTAGCTCAACCGTCTCTAGATTCTGCTTACTGGGGTACAGAATTATTGACTTTCTAGTTCACACTGTAGGTCAAGGGAACGTTATTACCCAAGGTAACACGGTCAGCAGGATCCTGAAGTCATCCAGAACTGTAACCAGGAAAGAATTAAAGTCTTTGTCTTTTGGGGGCCCCTTGTCAAAGATCTATGCCACTTGATTCACATGTTTGCAGTTTCCTTCGGTGATATATCAAAACCAGGTTCTCTTAATAAACGTACGAGGGAAAGCAGACATCAGGATATCTTTAAAGTATCGAAAAGATGTATAATTCCACTTCCTGTCCTCAGAACACTGGAAGTTTAACCCAACAATGGTGGTATAGACGGACGCGTCGATATACTCACTGGGAGCTGCCCTTCCAGTGGAGCTCGAGGCAGGTGTTCTCCCTTCGGGCTCTGCCAGTGGCAAGCTACGGCAACCAGGCGCTCTGTCACTGCACGAGAGTGTCTGGCAATTACTTTTGCCATAAAGGGATCTGGTCCGCATCGATATGGTAAGGAATTCGTGTATCGACCATTCTGATATTCGGATGATAACTGTTTTTACAAAATTTCTCATATTATTATGATAGTTGAGATGGCATAGGCAACTGAATCCCTAATCATGGCCATCACCTAAGCACCGTACATACGTATGTATTTGTATATACTCCAGCCTAACCTGGGTACCCATATATGGACCAGTACCATGAGGATGATGAACAGGTGGGTTGTGTGCAGGACAATTGTCCATCCGAGGATTCGAGCCCAGGCAGGTCCGTGCTAACCACCACACCACGGAGGCCAACAACGCCAATAAACGGTAAAAAAGAAAAAACTTGCAGACTTTCTCATTCGAACGCAAAATTTTGTTTCACAAATATTGTCAAACTTGGTGAAGGAGCGAAGCACACTCGTTCGTGCAACGCGAAGGAATTCGAACATCAACAGACCACTGGTTCGTAACATGGCTGCTTGTGACTGTTCTCAATAACTTTGTTTATGCATCAAATGATAACACCATCGTTTGGGGTACATTGTCGTCTGTACGATTTATCAGATCTACAGTACGTGTGTTGTTGTCTCAGTGTTCATTGGTCTGAGACGAGTTTCGAGTCATGATCTGAATCATTAGAGAATTTTAAATTACAATGATGAATGATGAACACATCTAACGTCATAGTGTTTTGCCTTCACAGTGAAAATGAGATGTATGTCTGAATCAACTGGTATTTGGTAATCGAGTCTGCATGGAAAAGGAGGTGCGAGTCACCAGTGGGGGTGAACAGTAGGATTTAAGTAGAGGTCGCGGCTTAGGAAACACCTGAGGGGATTAGGATTACAACTGCCGACTCTGAGGTGTTCCTGCTGCTGTCAACTGAGATCCTGGAAGGTACAGATATAAATTATGAACACAGAAGAGTTCACGAAGATCCCGTAGCGAGAGGTGGAGACCTGATCACAACACCGAAGTTTCTGAGACGGTTCGATCACGTATGTACATAACACTTGCATGTGACTACATTCTACCTGATAGGTACGGCGGCTCTACCCTCAGACACATGAGACTCACTACCACACATATACATACATACATGGCAACATTCTACCATACATACACACACACACACACACGACTACAATCGAACACACACACACACACACACACACACACATACACACACACACAGACACAGACACACACACACACACACACACACACACACACACACACACACACACAGCTAAACTCCACCACATACATACATACATATGACTACAATAAACTCCACACAAACATAACTACATTCTACCACAAACACACATGACCCATCTCTACGCCACAAATACACATGACTGCACTCAATGGAACACACACACACACACACACACACACACACATACATTTATCCAAGGCACAGGAGTTTGTCTGAGAACAATGAGAAGGCTTAATGAGTGAAGAGTGTTGGACTGAAGGTTTGTGTTAAGGATTATAATTCCTCTTGTACCGAAACTTGTGACTAAAATCTATAATAAGCCCAGAACAAATTGGATTAGAATCTAAATCAGAAAAAAGACCAGATCTTCACCACAGAACTGTCAACAAATCGGTTCGACAGATAGAAGCTGGATGAAGGGGATATTGAGGGATTTTCAAATGAAGGGAAAAAAAAATCATCAAGGCTCATGAGGATGCTACTGTCAACAACAGACAGGGTGGACAGCTACAGAGGTACTGGAGGTGTGTTCATAAGGGAGGGCACAGTTACTCTTACACTAAAAACAGGAGATGGGTCAGGAGGTCTTGAGGAATTGGTAGATCCATATAAGGCGCATGGACGTCATAAAGTCCCTCCATATGTGCCCAAGAAGTGTGTGTAAACTTGATAAGTCTCTGAAAATGGTGTTCAGAGGCCGAAGCAATAAGGTGTGGTACCAAAGGGTTGAAAAAGAGCAAAATGTCGTACCCATTTTTAGGGAAGGTGATCGAGAATGGAACTGAACCACAGAGCAGCGTCTTTGGCGAGTGTGATCTGTGAACCGCTGGAAAAGATGACAAGGAAAGCAAATGAATGTGAATGAATATGTAAATGACTTACCAGATGGACTGAATATGTTTGCAGATGATGCTATAGTCATGAGAGAAGTAAGAAATTCCAATGACTGCATCAACTTTACAAGGGCACTTGGACAGACTCCAGAGTTAGTCTGATACACCGGTCATGAGTTTCAGCTCAAACAAACGCAAAGTAAATGAGGTGAAAGAAAACGTTGATATAGCTGTTAACTAGCAGTAAACAACCAATATGTGTGTGTGTGAGGGTATGGCCACCCTGCTGTCACTTCAGGAGACCTGCTAGGGACGGATTGTTTGCATTCAAGTACATGGACAGGGAGAGGTCCAGTAAATTACAGGCAAGTTGCACCTGAAGATTGGTCACTAAATAAAGAACTGATAGAGAAGGTGCAGAGAACCGGTAATAAAAAAAGAGAAGAGTAAGGAGACGCTTGATCACCTTATAAGTTTTCCAATAGATTTGGAAATATCTAGAAAAATCAAACTCCATAGCAAGAAGTTAAGCGAGAGCTTATTAGAAAAGATACTGGTGGTGTTTCTATTGCGGAACAGCGGACTGATAGAACAAGCTGTGAGTACAGAGTGTGTGCATGAGTGCAAAGCTCCCTCTTTGTATTGTATAAATATGTGTACACACACGCACACACACACACGTAACGACATTACTATATATACATGAGGACTTAACAAGTTCTACTTACAACGCTAGATTGTAAACTCATACGTCTGGCGCTAGCTGCCGATGTAAGTCGTGTCGAGTGTGCCTGACGTTAAATGGAAGTTGTTGGGATACGGGAGGCTGAGGCATAGACCTGCCAACACCAACAGGCTGGTGGGTCTGGAACAAACCCGAGGTGCATAAAAAGGGCACCAGTCGCTATATAAAGAGATAGGATTGGACTACGCTTCAGATCCGCTACATGACGGCAGGGTATCTGGCGTGATGAGGTGCCACAGAAAGAATACGGTACTGAAGATATCATACGGCGCTGTATAGATATCATTAGGGTACTCTAAAGATATCATGAAATAATAAAGAAATATCAAAAGGTTCTAATGAGATATCATGAGGTAATGTAGATATTTTGAGGCAGTATCTTCCATAGGTTCCAGACGAAACATATATAATGAGAAACAGAGAAAACAGTATATTTCCCTCCGGAGGGAGAGATTGCATGATATATATCATGTCCACATGAAGATGTTTCAGGCACAAGCGTCATTTACGATTACGTGAAACATCGAATTAGTTGACTTGGTATTTGTACCACGTCTCCAGCACATCCTGCCACTGTCTGCAGCCACTACCAACGCTGAGAGTAGCGATGAGAAACATAATCTGGTGGGGCCATTTATGATAATGCCGTTGCAGAGTACATTACGGTAAAAATCACTTCCTCAAACTCCTCCACATCGCCTGACGCGGCGCAGTCTGCCATCTCGTCCACTCTGGCATGACAGGTGACAGGGACCTTCCACCATCCCGTGCCACTCTGCCCCAACGACCTTCTGACACAAGAAGGTCAAGATCAGACTCAGTGTCGGCCGTGGCTCTCCCTCTTGACGTAATGTACATCTGTTGGAAGGGCCACCGAGACCCACCTTGCGGTGCGCTGGTTGGGACGAATCTCAGCCGCCTGACGAATCAGGTGCGTGGGACGACCCTGAGGCGGGGGACCTGAGTGCTGGGGGCTCAGTGGTGTGGAGACGATATCTGTACTGGATGGAGGTGGGTTTTATTGATGCTGGTAGTAGGGGCACCCTGGCTTGGAGCGCCACGCTCATGTTACTAAGGGGAAAGTGGGGCCAGGTCCGTGGTCACCTCTTTCTCTCTTTCTCTCTCTCTCTCTCTCTCTCTCTCTCTCTGTGTGTGTGTGTGTGTGTGTGTGTGTGTGTGTGAGCGCCACACACACTAGTCCTGCCACATAGCAAAACCTCGACGTCGGTACCCTTTGTCAGGTACCCACTCGAAAGTACCCACTGGAGGGTACTCTACCTCCCCCCCCCCATCCCAAACCCAACACGTTACCTGGGGTGTTACGTTACGGCTGGGGAGGACCGTGACGTGTGACTGCCCTAAGGGAGGTAAGCATGTTACGCCATGGTTACGTCACAGTCACAAGATCCCGGGCTGGGAATACCGCCCGTCACCCGCAGATAGTCACGTTCACCCTGGCCACTCGACAATTCAACCTTCAGGTCGTCTGGCGTGGAGTGATCTCCCCTATTGTCACTCTGCGCCACGCAACGCAGGGTGACCAGTGACTGGTCAGCTGAGCAGCAAGACATCATATATCACACACTGTGTGTCACAGGATCGTCAAGCATTGGACCCTGTTCGAATCCTGGGGCGGACAGAGACGAATGGTTTGCAAAGTACTCGTCGACCTTTAGATTTTACATATGACAGTTATAAGTTGTACATTTTAACATCCTGTTCGTTATAGAATGTTTGGTGTGTGTGTGTGTGTGTGTGTGTGTGTGTGTGCAGGTGGGGACATTTAACGTACGCATAACTAACCTCACAAGTCAGGGCAGAACCTCGGGTTTAGAACAAGTTATTTCTAAATTCTGAGTTACTTCCCCAGGTTTAACGTGGCCGTTGTGGCTATGTCCGGGAGGTCCAATGGTGGCAGCATTTGTTCAGCGGTGACAGACTTCTCCCACACTGTTGTCGCTTTTATGGAGGTCATACCAAACGTCTGACGTCATCCGAGGTCACCTGCTGTGTGGGGGCGAGCATGTGTGCGTGTGTGTGTGCGCTTATCTATGCGTCCGAGGAGGAGGGTATTCCCTCTCCTTGCGAAGCCCTGTCATCAACCTCTCTCAGTCATTATACAACTTTCTGAACTGTCTGGCAGTAATTAATGCCTCGCATGGGGCCTTCGTCATTAGCCGGCCCCACGCCCCTTACCCTCCGCAACACTCGGTGCATTCACTCGCTCATCGTCCTCACCACCACACGTCTCCTGGCTCGATCTTAGGTTTACCGAGAGATCGATTCCTTCCCGCTTCAGGAAACTGATCAACATTGACACTGTCAGTTCGATTCAGGAACCTGAGAACTGTCATCACCTCTCCTTCCTTCTCAAGTCCAGCGTGGAGAGGCTTGCTCTATGGCTCAGCTCCCTGACTGCAGATGAGTGGCTGCCATTTGACAATTTCTAGCAAATATATTTATCTTGCGTTAGCTGAGATGGGTTGACTGTGGGCCGACCGCCGCAATCAGGATTCGAACCAATGCGTTCGAACCGTGGGCGGCCTCGGGTAGCAATGCTAACCGTTAAACCACGGAGGTGGTCTTCAGTGTCCACTGCTTGCTGCGGGTTACTCATACTCTTAAAGGGAAAATTGACAAAAACTAGTAATTTGTTTACCCCTACAGTTTCCGTAATGTGGTCGTCAGGTATTGGGTTACCAAAGCCAACGAACCTTGCGCCCGTGGGCTCCTGTGGGTCGTCAAAACCTGGGCCCGTCTCCTCTATGTCCCATCTGTATCGCTTTGCCATCGAATGCCATCAGCCTGAGGAAGACTGGAAACTGACTAGGTCTCCGTGTGGAGTATAAACATTCCACACGTACGGTATGTCATCCACGTAACGTCAGGAGGTACAACTCGAGTCCCTGTGGCATGTCATCTTGTGCACACATCATAACAGGTGTTCCCAGCCGGAGCCTGACGGGGCTTAACTAATTTTTGTAGTCCAGTTGAAATGTTGAGATGTACGCCAGTCATAGCCATCTCGAATTAGATATATACATATACGTATATATATATATATGCTCACACGAGAGCATGTGCATTGAGCGCGCACTTTCACAGAACACATATCCACTGTATAGCAGGATTCGAACCTGAACTTGTGTGGGAGCTGGGTACACTAATCATAGCCTTGTTGTTAGTGTACCCATCTCCCACACAAATGGTAGAGGTTCGAATCCTGCTGTTTTGAAGGCAATATCTGATATATATATATATATATATATATATATATATATATATATATATATATATATATATATATTCCGAGCAACGAGGGACCGATGAAGATGGCTTCATTCGCTCACATTCACTCTGTAACTGTTGTGTATTATGCGTCGAAACCAGAGCCCCTACCCACAAACAAACCTCACAAACCTTTCTGCGGCTTTTCCTGACCATTTCATATACTCTAGTTTAGCTCATCGACAGCACGTCGCCCTCTGCGTACCACATCGCTACAGTTCGTTCTGTCCCATTCACTCCTCACATACATTTGATACTCAGGCCCTGATCAACTGAAAACATCTTTCACTCCATCCTTCCACCTCCTTCTTAGTTCCGCCCCTTCTCGCTGATCCATCTACTTCCTACATGTACGTATAATTCCTTAGTCAACCTCTTCTCACTCATCCTCTCCATGTGTCCACATCGTTTCACCACATCCTCTTCAACTCTCACGTACTCTTCTTATTGCAACACCTCTCTCTTATTCTAGCCGTGATCAACCCTCATCAAATCACACATTCTCTTCCTCAAACATATCACTTCCAACACACACATCTTCCTCCGCACTCCTTTTATCTACGGCCCACACCTCACATCCACACAATACCGTCGGGACTGCTGTACCGTTAAACATGCGCATCTTTGCCTTCACAATGAGTAACCTCTCTTTCCACTCACTCCTCTATTCGCCCAAGAACTGATCCCCTTTATCCACACTGTTGCTCACTTCAGCCCCCATGGATCTATCCCATGTTACAGGGGTCAGATGAAAAGAAAAAGAAAAAAAGCGAAGTGCTATAAGGGTCTGTTCTGGGACCACTGTTCTTGATTAAACGACTTGGCCAGATGTTATGGACCTTTCCACAATATCATTCCGCAGAAGCACGCGTCTTACGGGTGATGGGGGTTTGGAATATTTATATGGACTCCCCTGAGGTATCTTTTTTGGTAAATATTCACAAGCACATTGATACATTATATGATAAAATATGGAAGGGTTTGAGGGGCAAGTTCGTATTCACAGCCGACCGAGAGGGAATTGCCGTTTACGAGGAGTGAAGAGAGAGAGAGAGAGAGAGAGAGAGAGAGAGAGAGAGAGAGAGAGAGAGAGAGAGAGAGAGAGAGAGAGA